>JAOSYY010000012.1:1687638-1708030 GCA_025727935.1 Hebomoia glaucippe
GAATATTGTGAATTTCATATACCTTTTTTGATGTAAGATCGTTTTGTTACGCTCATAAATAATAAGTTTCTGTCACTCCAATTGAAAGTGATATAGGGAAAACGTTTATATGAACTACGAGTGTGTTCTATCCGGCGAGTATTTTCTTTGTTCTTTGTAGTTTTCATCGAGTAACGATAGACGAGCGTCACTCGTCTCAAGTGATATTTCAATGTAGGAAATTGACTATTTTGAGCCTAAAGTATTTTTATTTACGATCAGCGCTGCCCGCGGTTCCTTTTCTACCAGTAGCAAAATACACTAAACCTTCAAACACTTCAAAATCTGACTAACAGTAACCTAAAGAATTCACATAATATATTACTCGTTAAAATGTTAGACATCTGACAGTGAAATTCCTGTTGACATTGGTACAGTCGGATTATAGTTAAAACAAATAGACAAAATGTTATAACTTGTGTGTAATCTTTATAAGCATTTAAATTTTGTATAATTTCCGGAAATATATGTGAAAAGTAGTGGATTTATTTTTATATAAAAATGTTATAAAAGTCATTGGTTATTTGTGGCTAGCGTGTGCTATACAGGCTGTTCTGTTATAGAAATGGTCTATAATTTATTTTTGATTGCAAATAAAGAGATTTACGAAAATATGAAAAGCGTTAGGGTTAGCGTCAAATGAGTTGGTAGGTCAAATTAATCATATGGCATAATTAATTAAAATTGTAACATAAACTCCAAACATTGTATATATATTAAAAGGAACTTTTCCGAGGATACGAGAGTTATTGTTGACAAGAACAACATTTTAAGAAAACTTTGTAGTTGGATAAAGGAATACTTATCGAGTTTCCAGAAGTAAAAACCGATATTTTCTCGAGATGAAGTTTCTCAACGATTCGCGCTTGCATCTTCTGGAGGCTTTAACTTTTTCGTATCTGATAAATATCATCTTCTTTGTAATTCAACTCAACTATAACGTGCATATAGACACACAGTGCCTTCCAAATGTGAAAATAAGATTTCAAAGCACTTGTTACATAACGAAAGCTACGATAATTTTTAAAGCGATTTTTTTTAATCAAATAGAAAGTCCATAATCTATAAATATATAATACTTTAAAGAGGAAAATTTTGATTGCTTTGTGTTTGTTTGTTTGCATTGTATAATCTCCGGAACTACTTGACCGATTCGAAAAATTCTTTCGCTGTTGGGATGCTACACTATCTCCGTTGAACATAGGCTATATTCAATTTTCAGAAAAATTAGGGATCCATACTAAAACTCTAATAATGTAATTCAAGGTGTAAAAATGGAAATGAACGCAAGCGAAGCCGGCGGTAGGAGCTAGTAATAAATAAAATGGCTTATATAGTTAATCTATACATGAATTATACAATTCCCAATACCAGTTTCAAGCTATAGATAGACATGAGTTAATCTGTCTTATCTTAACGATTTTATCGATATTGTAATCTTATTCAATTGCTGAGAACTGCGGTTAGGCAAAGTTTCTAAACAATTAATTTTATTTGTGTAAGTAATCGGATCCCGATTTGTAATGATTTCCATCTTTGGAAATCTGTTAGTTTACTATTTCAATTTGATACAAAATAGTTTTTAATCGGTTTTGTGTATCTGCCATACTTTATTGAGTTTTTTTTATTATATGGCTATCATGTGATATAAACATAATTTGAACTTGGAAATTTAAAGTATTTTATAGCTTTTCAACATGTGTTTTTTAATAGAAATAGGTCGGAAACGTAGAAAAGATTTAATGTTGATACTTTGTCTTATTAAAGGCGAGGTTTTTATCAACACACATGTGTCTGTTTAATGAAGTTGCCCAAAAGCATGATGATATACTAGAAGTAGTTGAATTCCGAATGAACTAGAACGAAGCTACGCGTAAAAGCAATTAGGTAATATTTATTTACGAAAAAAAGCTGATAACATTTTTTATGCGATGATGCGTTTAGAATTTTAGTTGTTGATAAGAAATAATACAGGGATACGTTTTTAAGGAAATATTTAGCTGTGTTCAAATCGATTCGAGATTAGCTTAAAATTTTTGTATTTAAGAGGTATATACAGGACAACGTCTGTCGTAAGTATTCATATTATATAATTAAAATAATCTAGAAGACTTAATTTATGAAATCTCACTTTCCTTTAAGTCTAAGTCAAAAGTCTAGGTTTCTATTTCTTATAGAAACTTAGACTTTTCTGGTGACATGCAAGTCGGGTTCCATTGATATAATATATGCAAAATATTTAAAAGTTCACACAGATTTTGTTAAATAAACGGTTGCTCAAAATCTTTGATTACTTGCAAGGTTTATTCAAGGTACATCATGATCCGTTTAAACCCATTGTTGTAGTTAATTGAAAACCGCAGAATATCTGCAATACTGAAGGCTTAGCCGTTGTTCACGTTAACTAAGGTCAAAGGAAGGTCCAATTACTTCTTAGTGCTTAATAGATTTTAGCCTACATTGCATGCAAATACTTAGAAATTGTTAAATAATTGCGATACGCTTCAACTCTTGAAAGGGATTTAAATAGTTATCGTAATTTTTAATTAAAAGTTTTTAATGTTATTTTTTATGTTTTACGTATTAATTATCATTTGTAAACGTTTCCGTCTCTCAGTGGTATAAGTGTCCAAATTTTGTCATTCTGCTCCAAAAGTTATGAATAGAATGATAGGGAAATACGTATAAAAATTGTCTCGGTAAGTTTAGTCAGTTCGGTTAGTAAGGCACATACCTTCTATTAAAAGAGAAAGAGTTTGAAATTAAAAAAAAAAATTCTTAGCCAACACCTGCAATAAGTACAATAATTTTTTTTAGCTTTCCAATCTGTGAATAAGTTTTATATACACATATACCAATAATCACACACTAAGTTTAACCTCACCTCTAACGTAGCCTCAAATCATATCGGTACGTGTTTTTCCAATACACAGCACTCGTTTTAATCTCAAGAATAGAATAGAAGTCTGCTAACTCATTTTTACGCTCGAGGGAATTAGGGATAGGGAAAAACATAACACGAGGAAAATAAATTAACTCCATAAAGGCATAACTTAAAGTTCTAAACAAAACTGTTTGTCTCAAACTTATACTCGTAGTCAGCGTGTTGTTTAAAATTATAAAGGCATTGTTTTCACAGCGCGCAGACTTTAGGAGCAACTCACTTTAGAATCTGGATAACATGCAAGCATATTCACTACAATTTCAGTTAAATTCCAGAAGTATATATGGTAGTGTCATTTAACAACGGTTTACGAATGCTGAAGGTCATTTATCATACTAATATTTATATTTTTTAGTAAATTGTTATCAAACAAGGCTGAATCTTTACTAATATTGTAAAGCTGAAGAGTTTTTTGTTTGTTTGTTTTAACGCCCTAATCTCTGGAACCGCTGGTCGGATTTGAAAAATTACTTCAGTGTTGGATAGTACATTTATCGAGGAAGGTTATATACTGTATTATTTTTTAAAAAAATAGGGATGCTTACTGAAAATCCAATAATGTAATCTAATATGTGAAATCGAAAAGAACGCGAGCATAACCGCTGGTTAGTTGTAAATAAAACCTGACAAAACGGATTGAAATAGCTATGTACTGTATACCGGAACGTCAGAAAGTATAAATTTTCGTTTAATTTTCTACGTTAAGGGTTTTATTTAAAACATTACGAGATCATATTAATATTATTGAAACGCGTTACACATCCTAATCGTTGTAAATTGTAATATATACAGTATAGAGAATTAATGAGGGCGGATATCTTGAAGTGTAACAAACATCATTGCACTGTTCCGATTTTCAACTGAAACTTCCGTAACGCAATCGGGGTTTCGATTCAGATCGGAGACTGAAATCCCGGAAGGAATTGTTCGATTCCAATCACGGAGCCGGATTGTCCGGCGCGTGCTTTGTCCTGGCGCATCCCGAAGGACAATATTGTACGGTCGCTTTCATTAGCCTACTGTAGTCACGAATCGTTAGAACTTACCTGGAGTTTCCGATTTAGTAAAGTTCATGTGAGTCCAGTTACACATCCGTAATTATACCTATATAAGATTTATTATTTTTAAAATATAAGATATTTCAAATGGTTTTTGTATTTGCTTACTTAAAAGTTGTCCATTGGTTCCTGTGGGACCTTTTTAATAAATAGTAATCTAATAAAAATTGGAATGCAGTTATGTTTAAGTTGTCTGGTGACGGAATCCAGGAGTTCAAAGTGATATTTTATGTTTTTTTTTAACTATTAGATACTTGTCTAAAAAATTTACTATCCAGTTTTATTTCCAAACTAGCTTCTGCCTGCGGCTTCGCTGAGGTTCATTTCGATTTTTACACTTAGGGTTACACTATTGGTCTTTTACTCGTAGTAAGGATTCCTAATTTTTTTGAAAATATAATATAGCCTATAGCCTTCTTCAATAAATGTACTATCCAACACTGGATTTTTTTTTCAATTCGGACCAGCGGTTCCTGCGCGGTAAATAAAGAAACAAACAAACGAACCCTTCAGCTTTCCAAATTAAATAAGATAATTTTAGAATAAGTATCACTTTATGGCTTTTTTTCATAAAGTTATATTCAATACTGTCTTTATATTAAAATATAATATTTTATATTATTTTTATTTGAGTACTTTAAACGATTTCTATAACTGGTGGAATTGACGCCTGACGTGCAATTGTTAATAATAAGCTTGAAACAATGAAACGAAACGTTTTGAAATTTAGAAGGCTCTGTTAATCGTCTAAAGCCTCCACAAAGGAGGATTGTTGTTAAATGGCCGCAATTCTGTTTCAGGTTTTAATTGGTATATCCTCGTTGGAATAACAAACAAAATGTTCACTGAATAAAAACTAACTATAGGCGAAGTAATTCTGTTAGAGAGATCCGATAGAATTAAAACCTGTTTCATGTTAGAGTGAAATACAAAAAAGTGAATCTGACCAAAGTTTTTTATTATTTCCAGGTATATGATACACCAGAAAATACTCGTCCGAAGAAATGGTCATCGAAACTAAAACTCAATACTTCAGGGAGCAGCAAATCTTCAGAGAAATCTCCTGAAAGTCCATATTTATACGGAACTATAAGCGGACCGGGCGGGTCCGCTTTGTCTAAATCAATGAAGTATGCAGAAACTTGGCTGTATGGGTCCGTGAGGACCCAGACGCCTCCAATACGTCCAAGTGTATTTACTTCTTATCCTGAAACGCCAGGTCCTGTTTTAATCAGTACTCCGCAAAAGCCGACTCCACATAATTACGCAGTTATACTATGTTCCTGTCCTGAATATCTGAATGGTACAAAGAAGACCAGCTCAACCAAAGTCAGTATTTGTAAGAAATGCAAAGGATCTCGTTTACCTTTAACAATAACTGACAGCCCACGCTTACTCGTTGGCGGAACGGTGCGAGGCCCGCAAGTTAGTCGTGACGCTGGTTTATTACGAGCTGGTACTGTTCGTGTGCAGGGAACTAAATCGAGACCCAGTATTCTCAAACCGAATGGTGATCCCGATCCCTACGATTTAATGCGCAGAAGCAGATTAGCGCCACCGCATGAAACACGAATAGGTAGTCAGTTTTCAACGTCACGATCTCGCGCTAAAAGTATAAGTCCATGTCGTATAAAGAATAAAAAGCCAAGCCCTGAGGGCTTGAATAAGAATCGAAGTAAATCCGTAAGCCGTGTCAATGAAATATGGATCGATGAAGATGAAAATGTACCGGAAACAAAAAAATCTATATTATCATGTGACATAAATCCTTATGATTTAATGAAAATATCAAGTTCGAAATCCAATTTAGAAGTTGAATTTGGCGATGATTTTAATGAATCTTTTCATGAAAGTCAAAAAAATAACACTAATCGTCTAACGAAATCAAAGTTAGATACAAATGTAAAAAATATTAGCGGACAAAGAATACGAGTGTCTAATGACTCTAAAACAAACATCGTGGATGAATTGTCTGTATACGATCCCGTTAATTTTGATCTCAAAAATTATGATTTTAAATCAACAGATATGCCTTCAGCTTTATGTTTACCAAGTATTAAGAATGAAAACAATAAGTTAGGAACTTTAAATAAATCTAGTAGTAAGAAAGTAATAAACACCTCCAGTCGTACAAAGCAAAAAAGCGTGTCTCCTAAACGTCCACCTAGAAAAATCAGAAATACAAAAATTGATGAGGATAGTGAAAGTGACAATCAAAGAATACCGGAAAGAAATAACAAAAAGCCATTAACTGATAATTCACGAACGATAAAAAACAAAAATCAAAAACCAGATGCCATAAAATCAATACTTAAAAAACCTAAAACCTATAATTGTAATGATTCCATTTCCAAAAAAGATACATCTGATGATTCCTTTGAACCAAAAAATGTTCATCATTCACATTTCTATATTCCCAAGCCTAAAGATAAAAATGTACTTTCGCCTCAAAATATATTGCAAAGAAAACGGGTACAGTTTTTAGTAGACAGCGAAGAAACTAAAGTGATATATACTGCCGAGCTCAATCTTCATGATAATATTATAAAAGAAATACCAGAAAACATTAAAGCTGAAGGTGAGGAGGAAGTTATTGCAGAAGGGGATATTGTAAGTAAAAGCTTACTAGATAGAGAACCAGAAAATTTGTCAGAAGCTAAAGTAACAGAATCATCGACTGAATATAATAAAGAAAAGGACGATATTTCGGTGAAAAGTCAAGCAGGTTCTGCCATTGAAACAATAGTTTCACCTATTTCTGTTAAAGAAGACAATATTGTTAAAATTCAACAAACTATTACGGGTAAAGATATTATTATTTTATTTAAAAAATACGTATTTTTTTAAATTTGTATCTAATTAATATATTATCAACTAGTATCTAATTAATGGATCATTAATTACATACTAGTTTATATGTTGGAAATATTGTACATTTAACATTATATTCATTGTAATCATATAGGTTTTACTTTTGCTTTATTTCAGATAACGGTCTTCCAAAAATACCAACCTTGCGACGATCAGAGTCTGAAAGATTAACATCAACCATCACTATAACACCGCCAAAATTTTTAGACACTATGGCTTTAAGAGCTAAGCCAAGACATGGTCATACAAGTCAAGTCTTCTTAGAGTCTCTCACAGAAATTGATACAAACGTTCAGCAAAATACAAACGTTCAACAAAATATTCTTCGGCAGCAATCTGACAGTACACCTGAGTTATCGTCTAATAAAGATATTGATATGGGAAATTTTAGTGATAGCAGTGAAATTACTAGTAACGTTTTGAAAAATTTACGTAATGGTATATCGAACTTACCCGAAGTCCCCCCGAGATTAAAAACGCGCTCTAAACGACAAAATTATGTCAAAACTCGTTTTGTTCGTAATAATTCTTCTAGCTCTACAAGCGATGAATGGTCAGATTCAAATGATAATGAGCAGCGAACAGTTTTAAAAGTTAAACAATGTGATCCAGAAGATATTCAAGAATCTCTAAAAGACACTTTGAAAGTGTTAAAATTCACAGAAAGTGAGCCCAGGAAGACATCTATACAAATAAATGGCAATGAATGCTATTCAACAATGAATGTAAGTAATGACGCGCCCATTTATTTGTCTTCAGTAGTTGTTAACGACAATTCAAGTACTGCCTGCAATTCATATCAAACGGGGACTACGGTGACTATAAGTGTTGGGTCTCCACAAAATGAATTCAAAAAATCGAAAAGTCAAGTCTACATTGGAGCTATTTTTCCTGGAGAAAACAATAGTAATGAAAGTAATACGTATGAAGAATATTTTAATGAAAGTAATTCGTCAAAATTGTCAAATACTAGTATCTCATCAATATTGAATGATCCAGTAGAAGCTGTGAAAAGAAACTTGATACCGCATGTTTGTGGAAAAAAGGAAGAAGAATTTAATGAGAGTGAAAAGAAGAGGCCAGAAGGTGGAAATCTTGTTGCTAAATTATTTGATGATCCTTTCTTTGCTCATTTGGCAGAAGGACTGGATTCAGATTTGGTTAAAAAATTAATAGAAAATTCTTTAATAAAGTTACAAGAAACGAAACATCAAGAAGGAGTTAATAATAACAAAGTCACAATAGAAAAGCTGATTGAAAGTTCTCTTATCAGCATGAAAGAGGAAATGCATAAAAGTGCAAATAAAATTGATGGAGATTCAGAGAAGAAACATGATGGTGTTGTAAATGATAATAACATAGGTACAATGCCTATTTATATACAAAATGATGATAATGTCTGCTCTGCTCCCTATGAAAGTATGGAGTATGAGAGTGGTGTAGCTGGAGTTTTCTCAGACTTGGAACCCATGTCGGATTGTTATAATGCGTCAGCAAGTGAACTATCAACAGAAGACGATACTAATTCGACTAGATCGAAATTTTATCAAATGTTGGTAGACGCAGCAATTTGTGACATCGAAACCGCGAATAATACTGATGATGATCATCATTATGAATCGATCCGTTTAAATAGTGATCCAATATATGAAGAAATAGGAGATATGCCACCTCCCTTACCAGTGAACCCTCCGCCAAATTCACTCATGCTTTTAGATGATGAAAAAAGAAGTGGTTCTCGGTCTATCTTTGAAGGTGCATCAAAATATGACATCCTTTCATATTTGGTAGATGCGAAAGAACGAGGTATCGACGACGAAGAAACTTACATTACTAACTATGATAATACAGCAGAAAATCAATCCGCATCGGATAATAATGAAAGCAACAGAGGAAATGAAATAAAATCAATTAAGGGCGTTGAAAGAAATACAAGTCAAATATCAAATGCATCAGACTCAAGTGAAGATAATTCTTTGATTATCAATAATGAAAATATTGAAAAAACATTAGTTTGCAAGAAACCATCAGCTGAAATTGAGAGAAATGATTCAGGTGTGGGCTCAGAGACAAGTAAATCTTCAAGAAGTAAACTTCAAGGTAAAATATCGCCAAGAAATTCTACAAGCGATAAAGATACGCCAATACACTTATGTGAAGATTGTGATACTGCGGTTGAAACTCAAATTACAGAACAAGGTAAGTAAAGGATTTAGGTATACTCATTTCAAAATTATCATTTATATAAGTTTTGTATTAATAATATAAATTTATGAACAGGATCTATATACGCACCGCTAGTATGTCGAAAATGTGCAAAGAAAAGAGCAGAGAGAAAAGAAATAATAACAGAAATAGTAGAAACTGAAGAGAAATATGGACGTGACCTTCAAATAATTTTAGAAGAATTCTATAAGCCCATGTTGGTAGCTGGTCTTCTAACCCAAGAACAACTGAGCGCTATATTCCTGAACGTCGAAGAACTTATTGATAATAATCAAGTTTTGTCCGAAAAATTAAGAGATGCTCTTGAAATTGCAGTGGAACAAGGAGACGAGGTACATATTTTAACAGTAATTATAAAAGAATCTAATATCTCTTATTCATTTTAATTTACATCTTTCAGGATCTACTGACAGTGAATGTAGGAAAGATTCTCTTAGAATGTTCCGGCATGTTGACTGCATTCCAATCGTACTGTGTGAAACAAGCTGGTGCTGCCTTGCTCTTGGCTGGTCTTGAGAAGGAGAAAGAACTTCTAAGGATATTCTTACGCGTTTCACAAATGGAGAACGTGGTACTGAGGCGCATGAATCTTAATTCATTCCTTATGGTTAGTATATTAAAATGCTTTTTGGACCGAAGTTTAATAATCATTTACTTCTTTGCGTTAACGCAACTATTGATAGATGTAATTTACGCTAAAATTAAAACATTTTAATTAGGTACCGGTTCAACGCGTGACAAAATATCCGCTCCTTCTCTCCCGTTTATATCGCGCCACCGCCTCTTGTGCATCTGAAAGGGAAGATGTTAAAAGTGCTCAGCGATGCGTCGAGTCTAGACTTGAGGAAATCAATGCAGCGGCCGCGGCAGCAGCAGCAGCTGCCAGAGATGTTCCGCTGTGGCGCAGGCTGGCGGTCGCGAGACGAACCGCCCATGATCTGCATGTGGCTGACATTAGATTGCGGAAGATGGCAGTTGACGTACTCGACTGGAACCATGATGATGCCAGGTAAGATTTTCAGTATCACGATTAAATTAACTAAAGAAACCAAATATAAATAATATTAGATAGTTCAAGAAGTCTTGTAGCTGAAGCCATTAATTTCAGAAGAGTATACATAACTAAAGATCCATTTTATACCGAATATGTTATAAATTAAAATTCGCAATGTTTTGGGTCTGATACATCACGGAAAACACGAAATGATGTTGTCCAAACTTTAATTAGCGTTGTAAAACAGAGGGTACAACGTGTATAATTTTATTGCGACATATTCATTTAATTTGGGTTACATTTAACGCTAAATCTATGAAACGGATAATAATAATTACCAAATTGTAACTCCGGTATATAACTCTGCCGTTAACTGATGGAACAAATTACACCATTAACGGAATCATTACAGAGATACGCTCGAGTATATATAAAGCGGTTTTCTTGTGACAGAGTGATCAATAATTAGAGATGTTTAAATGTAGTTTGTCTTATGTGATTTAGATACTTTTGAGCACAAATAAATCAAATATCATCATTGAACAATGATCTGGCTCCCTTTCAAACGTCAATCAAAATAATTTGCACCTGCCAAAGCGAATGGCAGACACACGTTAAGCTTTTTGTGTCGTTAAAAAACTACCAGGGTTACAGGAGAGTCGAGTTGGTATTCAATTAAAAGTATGTTGCAGATTCGCTATGGAAGGCAAGCTGCTGTTCACTCAACCGAACGACAACAACTGGCGCAAAGGACGCACAATCAAACTGATGCCCATTAATGCTCTTTTGGTTACTAACGGAAAGGTGAGGTTATATCGTTGTATATACACATCTATATATATAAATATGTGTGCGTTCGTATGTGTGTGTGTACGTGCGTAGGGTAGTACCTTTGAAAATTGCTAAATGTCAGTCTCCTATTTCTATTTGCCTCTAAAATAAACGTTTATTTTTGTTAAGAGGTTAACAAATGGCCTCTGAAACAGACATCTGACCAATGGATGATTGAAAAACAAGGGACATTTTACGTTTTCACAATACACCACGGTGTCTTAAGCATTATCAGTATTTCATAATTTATAAATGGTTAAATACTATTAGGTATGAATGTACTTTGAAGAAAGCCGTGGAAAGCTCTCCATTCCACGTAAATTATAATAAATGAATGTTTTAGTAACACCGCGTATGTTTAAAATGGAAATAGATATCTGATATTCAAATATTATATCTTCGCATTTAATTTTCCTCTCATTATTTACATACCTCGACAAATTCCACAACGGATTTATTCGTGTATAATCTTACAGGGTCTAGTGTATCTCTCATTAAATCGCTCATCAGTGTGCAAACTCACTAATGAACTGAGTTTCGTCTTAGATCTTAGTTATAGTTTGAGGTTATGTTGACCAGGGTAACTGCAAAACTAACAGTGTAGCTATGATATGAGTTAATGTGATGATATGTAATGCGATAGACTTATTTCTGATTTTCAAAATTATGGATATCCATGTATGAACGTACGTTTAATATTATCAGTCACTTTTGTGCCAAGAGCATTGTTTTTATACGAAAAGACGGCAAGCGAACATACAGTTTAAGTGAACTATTAAGCGATTTCTGTCACCCATGGATACCTTCATCTAAAAGGCGCGTTGCCATTCTTAACACCTTTGCTACCTTATATAATTTTTTGACGTTTTGCTGCCGGCAAAAAATGCAAATGCCTCTTTCATGACAATTTAAAGCAAGGATTTAATATTCTTGTTTTATTATTATTTATAATTATAGAGGTTAATTAATTCCGCCAATTTCACAATTGTACATTTTCACAGTCAACGACGTCACCGATTTTCCAAGACTGACAAGATTTTTTTCTCCGATATACAGAATTTTTTAAAATGCTTAATTATAACGAGCAATTAATCGATATTATCTTACTTCTCACATTTTAGACTGATAAACAATTGAATATTTGAAAGTTACGCCGTTATATTATTAGACTGCATTGTTACTTTCAACACCGTTTTATTCATTTGTGTATAACCCCCTTAATCGATTAGTTTTTTTTGTAGATCTGAAACTAAACACAACCGTGATAAATTTTCTTTTCAGCCAACGAACACACACAAAACGAACGAAATACGGGAAACGAGGGAAGCTAGAGATCGGGAGGCCCGCGAGAGAGAGGGAGAGGCGCTGTTCGCTCGAAGTGGCGTAAGAGAGGCCGCACTTCTCTTAGTGCGGGAGAAGGCTGGAAGGTACACGCTGCAGAGGGAACCACTGTTCCTAGACCGGTGCGTGGTCGCCGCTGACCACGAGCCGGAACACTTCTTTGAAGTTCACGAGATTACTACTAAAGATTCCTATATATTTAAGGTATGTGTTAAAATGGATATACATCGTGTTTAATTAAATATATTTTTATTTACACCTCGTATCCTGAACTGTATTATCCCTCATTTAATTATATATCTTTATTTTCGTATCCCTTAATAGCGAATGAAACAGACACATTTCTATGTCTGTTTTGTTACAGCTAAGTTGCCTGTGAACTGTTTGACAAAAACTGTTCTTTCTTAGTCATTTGAATGTAAAACTCAGATGTAGGGTGTTTGGGGACTGCTCCCGAAAGCGAAGACGCGTGATAGTAATAATGACACCTTTGATGAAGGGACGGTAAAAAAACTTAATTCTGACTAAGAAAAGACATATTTTTAACGCTTTTTACTAATGAAAAGTGTTAAAAATATGCTAACATTATTTACGCTCTATCTTGTAAGTCTCTAAATGAAACGATAGTTTCAAAAAAATATATTAATTTATTAAAAAAAAGAACCAGCTATTAAGCATGATAACAAAAACAGCAGGACTAACATGATGGAGCGAAATAACACTAAAAAAACGTTATAAAAATATGATATTTTTTCGTCACGATCGACTTCTATTTCGTTCCTTCATTAAAGGTGTCATCTGTCTTCGTTTTCGGGAGCAGTGCCCAAACACCTTGTATATATTGTTTTTTGTTAAATCGTTAGCAAGATACGTAAATTTCAATATTATACGAGTATTAATATATACAAAACAGCCGAATCGCCTAGTAAGCTGTCAGTGGAATTCTTACAACAAAATTCTCGCACCGTTTCCTTTGTGCTATTCCTGATCTATGAGACTGTGTACAATATCGCAAACCTTCATGACTACGACGTCAACCTCAAATCCCATATCCAATAGGTTTGCCTATAAATCGACGACCCATAAGTCGATTCCAATGCATGTTACCTCAGTGCAGAAAAGCAAAGTCGGTCGCTATACATTCACTACGAACCATTGCACTCTATTTACGGAGGAATGCATTTGTTCAGTGCTGGAATTTTTGTTATCGGGTTTGAGTTGGATTTGCTGCATGTTTTTGCACTCGAAATCTGTGTGCTTACTGATTGATGTGTATTCCTTTTTGTGTTCAAACATTTAACAACGTACGGGATCTATTGTTTTGTTTGGAAACTCTTAAAAATTATTTTTGGTGATAGCGGTGGCCTGTGTTTTTTTATGTACTTGTATTATCAAGAGAAACCTTAAAAATTTGTTTATTTCCTATTAAATCGAATTTTAAGTGATTTTACAATTCGGTACCTTATTATTAAAGTAACCTAAATACTTTAGCTATCTGTAACTGGAGTTGGTCTACAAATAGACCGACAACATTTTATTATTTATGTTTCTATTATAAGTGCCGCGTTTTCTATCAAATGCATTAAAAATAATGAGTTTATTATTTCCAGGCGGATGAAAGCACACGTACTCGTACTTGGTACAGGCAGCTCCAGTATCACGCGCAGGGCGCAGGCGCCTGGAGAAAACGAAGAAACGCTTTAGCCAACATAATGATCAATCCTATGCTCACTAGAAATTGATAAAACATCAATACAAAATCATTAACTGCCTATTCAAAGTACAGCCGTCCTGAAGCGTTGTAATAATTGAGAGCCTTCAAAATTAAAATTTGCTAATCTATATTTACTAGTATCGTTATGAAGATGAACATTTAAAAATGGCTACCTGTCTCCGTCTCGTTTTAATCGTGTAAAATGTAAATAAGTTTCCGTGAGAGCTTTTCCTGTTAACTTTTAAATTGTCATCTTCAGTGACGAGAACTGAGCATTATTTTTGCCCACCCGAAGTATTTTCACGAACAGACAGCATTTACTGAATGCAATTTGTAAAATGTTTTGAAAGCTGAAGAATTTTTTCAGTTATCATTATTTAAGGTATTTTTTTTTGTTGGTAAAATTGCAAGTTTATTAAAGATAAATTTTAATTGCATTGTTCTTCTACTGTATGACCATATAACTATGGTCTAAGTCTACTGTATAGTAACGTATTTAAAATTAAAAATTTGCTCTTTTAAAAGTAGGTTATTATGTATTTTAAAAGTGACTTATTACTTAATATTTTAATGAAAGTTCTTTTCCTAAATCATATGAAATAATTATTATTTGCCACTAGTATAGTTAGTGTAATGTAAAACCAAAATTTAGTATCCATTAATATTGGTAAGCATTTTTGTACATGAACTAAAATCTATTGCCATCTTACTCACGTAGTAATGTCAAGAGCGGGACAGCGACAATAACCGACGTCTTTGTAAAAAATGCGCCTTAATGTTATAAGCAATAAATAATTAAAGATTTAATTGTAAATAATTAAAATGATAGCTGTGATATCCTGACCTTAATGAAAAAAGCTAATTATGCACCACATTGAATTGTTAAGGCAAAGTGTATCGATATCCAAAATAATAGCTTCCTGACTAGTCTTAAGTTGTAATATTTAAAAAGGTTAAATTAGTAAACACTTATTTTAAATAACTTGTATTTATTGTATGTATTCTATGTAATTAGCAAAATAAAATCTTAAACGTAGCGTGTTCGATTTTCGCCTTTTTATGTTATTATTGTTAATTTTTAGTTGAGGAAAAATGGAAATAAATAAACTAATAATGATTGTATGCTTTTTATAATTATTGATTATATTTTGGTGTGTTGTAGAGGAGATACTGTGATTTTTTTACTGGTAATGTAAATGTGCATTTTGTATCTAGACATAATTAATGAATTGGTAATTTAGTAAAATATATATAACAGAATAACGTTCTCGCAAGATTCTCGAATAAAGGGAATAAAACAAAATATAATATTATGATTCACTAGCTTCTTCCAGCGACTTCGCTTGCATTAATTTGGTTTTTAACACCGTGGCTTACATTATTGGAGTTTTGGTAAGGATCCCTATTTTTTAAAAAACTTAATAAAGTATAATAAAGATAAATGTACTATCCAACACAGAGAATTTGTCAAATCGGTCCAGCGGTTTCTGAGATTAACGCGTTCTAACAAACTCTTCAGCTATATAATATATGTATAGATAACCTTATTTTGAAGTAAGGCAATGTCAACTTTTAACTGACATCTCTTAAAATATTCAAATGTTAACTTAGTACATGATTACTCAACACTAGCAGTTCTAAAATCAAATTTATTCGAGGATGAATATCAGACTCTAAAAGCGTTCTTAAAAATGGCAGAGCTCATAAGAATATTCAATGAAGTGACTACAGTTTCAATTTAAATTTCAAGTAAGCGCTGCATTAACTTCTGAAGTAAACACATTCAGAAAAATCAGCTCTTACGTTCTTTATAAAGTGTGCTTAGTTACTGAAGGTTCATACTTCAGGTTGGACGGTTCTATCATTTATATTGTCTCCGAGTCGTCGGTATTAAGTACGACAATGCAATGAACACTTGTAATAAGATACTTCGTGGAAATCGTTTGGTCTCAGTAACTGTATATGAAAACTTAAATGTAGTTTGATTTTCTTAATTAAAGACTAGAATTATTTAGTCCGTAAAAACTGCGGTTATGAAGTAATTTTTCAAGAATGGTTTTGATTATAATTATGCAAAGCTGTGCCCAATACTATTTTCATTTGTTATTTATTAACAACATTGAAATATGTAATTGAAACTCTTATAATTCTGTACTGAAGATACGTACTAAATAAGTCAGTGTTGTTTTAAAATTAATGAAAGGATCGTTCCATCGCAATTATTTTCAAAGTCTTATACTTATTGCTGCTAAGTTGGAGAAATAAAGTTCTATTTCTTGTATTTAACGTACGAAACGTTTCAAGTATCCCTGCTTGAAACGTTTCTTTGGAATTGCTTTAGAAATATCATTTCGTGTATTAGTTCAGGTAGCCCACAACTTATATGTTGTTAAGGAATAGTACTAATTTAATTCCTAAAACTGTGTGAAATAAAAAAGTAGTAGTCTTATAATGTTTATATACAGGATGTTTAGGGACTGCTACCGAAAACGAAGACAGGTGATAATACTAATGACAGCTTTGATGAAGGGACGGAATAAGTAGTAGGGGACTCGGTGTGAAGAGAGACTCTGGGACTATTTAGAAAAATAAATTATTAAGTTATTGATAGTGATTATATTATGTCTCATTCTCACTACTTTTTGATCCCTCCTCGTATTTTATAACATCACAAATATTATTCAGGAATCCATAATGTACATTTAACTTAAAATTTATTGATTCATTCCAGTCTTTCATTATCTCAACTTTTGTTTCACTCAAGCCACGTCTCCCTGAATGGCGATATAAAATAATTTTTACGACGGACATCTCTCTTTATTGTTCCGATAAAAGGTCGCAGTGTACGTTGCAATTTGAATTTAACTGTGTCGTAAAATAAACTATTGCAACGGCCCAATGAAAAACTAACTTGCCACTGTTTTAGTGGACAGTTATTTGCAAACGAATTTTTCGGATCCACATAGATGGCAACACTAGCCCAAAATTATATTCAATTGTAACCCGATGCTCAAAGCTGAAAAATGTGAACGAAATTGTGTGAAAAGATATTAGCTACAATTTTAATTATTTATTCTCGATTTAAATTAACTCGATTTCTAGCTGTATATTATTGTTAACCATTTAGATTTGTATGGAATGTACTTACATAATACTATCGCTATCTCGTGGCTTTACGCGCGTAATTGTTTTTGTATAAAATATTATTAATGTCAAAATGTTAACAAACATTTAAGTCGGAACACACAGACAAACAATGCATTATTAATTGCATTTCTTACCAAGTAATTTATGTAAATTAATAAAAAATACCCATTTAGGAATGAGGTCTTATTTCGAATCGAAAACAGACTTCATATTTCTTTATGAACATAATATATACGCGATTTGTTAAAGAAAATTTTACGAATACTTAAAACTAGAAAGATTTTGAATGAGTTATTATGTCGCAATAAAAACATGTGAAAATGATATACTTATCGCGATATTGACAACACAGAATTATTAATTACCTAACAACAGTGAACAATTGTTTAAGTTCGTAACTGCGTAGAACTTCATTCTGTTAAAGTGTAGGTAAATTCCTGAACCGCACTTGAGGTTTGCTGACGCTAACTTTGACAAGGCTTATTCTCCTGTCCTTGGTTCGTAAGATGAACGAGAATAGAAATGCAGCTTGCATCATTTTATCAACAACATATACCATAGATTTTGGCAGCTTTTTTGGGCTGGCATCATTTTATAGATAAATATACAAAATGACCAGTCTTTTAAATAGGACCATAAGATATCTTTAACATTATCATGATTTTTTTTTATTAACTTTAAAATGTTATATCATATTGTAAATGCTATTATTATCAAAATAGATCTACGGTGCATGCTTAATTTTTTTTAACTCCTCTAATAGTTTAGAAGATAAATAGTTTATTTTCATGTTGAAATAATAATATTATGTATGCTGACACGACATGTGTATGCCGTACGAAATTACATAGCAATGTAGCTCGAAACGAACATAACTTTTCTACTTTGTATCACATCTAGAGTACACAGATACAATCAGGGCCTCTCGTTAACCCCTCAGCAAATGAGGCACGC
This sequence comes from Hebomoia glaucippe, assembly GCA_025727935.1. Taxonomy (NCBI): domain Eukaryota; kingdom Metazoa; phylum Arthropoda; class Insecta; order Lepidoptera; family Pieridae; genus Hebomoia; species Hebomoia glaucippe. The sequence goes on from JAOSYY010000012.1 coordinate 1,705,758, forward strand.
ATTCAAAGAACGCTTCGGCAACAATTGCAAGTCAAAGCTCCTCCAAGAAAGGCGCCGAATGATCTCAACCTTTTTAGGGACGTCTTGTTGAAATGAACTACTGCTGCCATTGTTATATAGTAACTAGATTGTATTATGTGTATCACATATAAAACTTTTACATCACAAATTTATATTATAGCTAGCTTCTGCTAGCGGCTTCGCTGTTCAAGACGATTTTTACGCCTTGGATTATTAAATGAGGATCCTTAATTTTTTTTAAATATAAAATAGCCATTCTCGATATATGTACTATCCACTGAAATTATTTTTCATTACCTATATATATTTTTACAACCTATATGTTACTTAACGTATGTAAATTAATATATAATAAATAATAATTACTTTGAATCAAATTGAAATAAAAAGCATATTTATACAGCAGATTTAAAAGTGACACTATAAATATGGAACTTGTAAATAATTTCTCGACTAGAGGTAGAAAATTTAATCTTCCAGCATCACTAAAGCGCTGTAAACCACTGTTTATGGCAGTATATAACCCCGGCTAAGACAGAATAGCTGCAATCAAAGGCTGCGTGAAGCCGTAGTGAATTCGCTCCATTCGTCACTTACACTACACTGCTAAGTGCTCGTCGTTGCCACGTCCTTTGTACGCTGTATCGACGTCGAATATTTACTATTTGCTAAGGAAACTTACATGTCTCATTCAAATACTCTGAGAGATTTCTTTCTACTCTTTTATAAATCAGGAATGTGTTCGTGATTCTTATTTTGATCTTTGATTTTTAATACTTAATGATTAGCAATGCCAATAGCCACATTGACTCAGCTTTATGTGAATTATGTTTAGCAGCAGAATAAAAATAAATATTCACTTCGAAAAGTTAAGAGATTATTCAATTATAATTTGTCTTTAAATTTTAATAATTGAAATTAAGATATTAAATATTAAACTATAATACTATTGTCAAGATACTTTGATATTCATATTTTTCTTTGAAAATGTCGCTTTAACTCAAAAGTTTTTAAGTTTTACTTTAGTATACGAACAATTAAAACTTGTAACATTGACTTAATGTTCTTAAGTTACACTAAAGTTTATCTTTTTAAAATATGACTTCAAACTTTAAGATAAATAAAGCCTTTTGTGAATTCTCTTCGTGTATCCAAGTTTATCCAGTTTCTTTTGAAGTTTCGGTCAAATAAAATATATTATTCTACATAAATATATTAAATAAATCTGTATTTATACATTAAATGTTAATTTTTCGTTGGTGATTAAATTAAAAGCAATGTTTATAATTTTTGTTACAAATAGGTGTATTAAACAAACTGCCATGTCCTAACTTAGTATACTCGTGGATCTCTAACACAGAGTGAAATCGAGGTGAAGATACAGAAGACTTTTAAAAAGTTATTTTTAAATCTCCTTAGATGCGGTCATAATCGCCACGACTCAAAATTCTACCTCAGTATATTATTTCATTAAAAAGAAATATTTATTTTGGATACAAGTATAGTTAGGAAAAGACCTCTTACTAACTTATGATTTCCTAGTACTTTATACAGCAGCAAAAACTACTTTGTCAACCTAGGCTATGTCTGTAATAAATTAGGTAAGCAAGCTAGTAAGAGTTGTCTTTCTTCTATATTACGCATAGTCTTAGTTATTAATTACTACTTCATTAAGAAGCGACATTTACTTTCGATACAGGATAGTTACCAAATAAGACCTCTTACTAACTTATGATGTCCTAGTACTTTTTAGGCAGAAAACTACAATGTATACGGGCGCGATGAGGAGGCGATTTCTCTAACTAAAAATATTATAAGATATCCTTAGTGCCGCTTGTATTAAAAAGCGAAAGTATTTTCGTATACAGAACTAGTTATTAGAAAAGATCTGTTACTAACTTATGATTTCCTAGTACCGCCTATATTAAGAAGCGTAAGTATTTTCGTATGCAGGAGTAGATATTAGAAAAGATCTCTTACTAATTTATGATTTCCTAGTACTTTATACAGCAGCAAAAACTACTTTGTCAACCTAGGCTACGTCTGTTATAAATTAGCAAAAAGACCTCTTACTAACTTATGATTTCCTAGTACTTTGTCAGGCAGAAAACTACATTGTATACGGGCGTGATGAGGAGGCGATTTCTCTAACTAAAAAATATTATAAGATATCCTTAGTACCGCCTATATTAAGAAGCGTAAGTATTTTCGTATGCAGGAGTAGATATTAGAAAAGATCTCTTACTAATTTA
>JAOSYY010000012.1:1727036-1745666 GCA_025727935.1 Hebomoia glaucippe
AAATTTGATAGACAATTGTATTTTACAGTAATTCATTAGATTAAATGTAGAAATTAGTATATGTACGATTATATACGGTTTGTATTATCGACCTAGCGGAGGGTAGAAAAAAAAGATGTTAAGAATCATTATAATCAATGGAGACCTTCTTTTTTATAGAACCCAAAATTCATATTTAACATTACAAATAGTGTGTAGATATATTAACGTGAATACATAATTATATTGTGTACTTACATCTATTATTATAAGGTTGAAAAGTTTGTCCGTTTGTCTGTTTGAAAAACGTAATCTCAATAACTTCGATTTGAAAAATTCTTTCAGCGTTAGATGGTACATTTATCGAGGAAGGCTATAGGCTATATTATATTTTTTTTTAAATTGGGGGTCCATACAAAAGTCCAATAATGTAACCGAAGGTGTAAAAGATACAAAAACTTTTAACAACAAAGGGGATAACCTCAAAATCCTATATCCATTGAAACGTGACAGCTCTGACAACATAATTTAACAAGAACAAAGACAAAAACATCCTTGTGAATATAATATAAGTGCGAATCTGAAGCATCCGTTACCTACCTACTGTCCAAGCGAACAACTTTTTCATTCTTTACGGCTGGTATAAAGCGCCTTTTAAATTTTATTCGAGCTTCAATTGCGACGCTTTTTCAGACATTTTTTACACAACATTAAGTCCGCTTTATACTTTCTGTTTACGGCGGCGAAGTTAAAATGTCGGACAATTGTTGTATCGTTTAACAAGCTTGGAACTCGATGCGGTTTTAACTTGAAAGACGCGATAGTGGGGCCATTATTCGTAATATATGGAGAGAAATGCCGGTACTTTTTCTTTTCGGAAATGTCATTCTAACCTCGTATATATTGTTACATGTTCCGATGGCTTTTTCAAACATTTACTTTTAAATTTAATAGTGTTTTCCTTAGCTTCATTTAATTATACAACAAAATATTATTTATTGCATTATTATTATATATTGTTTAAAATTAAAAGTGTTTGAGGACTGCTCCCGAAAACGAAAACGGGTACTATACTATATATACTAATGACACCTTTGATAAGGGACGGAAAAAAACTCGACCCTGACTAATAAAAGACATATTTTTAACATTTTTTATTAGCATTATTTACGCTCCATCTTGTAAGTAAGTGCAGCTAAACGAAACGATAGTTTCATAAAAAATACATTACTAAAGAAAAACGAATCAGCAATGAAGTGTGATAACAAAAACAGCTGGACTAACATGATGGAGCGAAATAACGCTACTAAAATGTTTTAAATACATGTTTTTGTTTTAGTCAGGATCGAATTTTATTCCGTCGCTTCATCAAATTCGTCATTAGTACTATCACTGATCTTCGTTTTCGGGAGCAGTTCCCAAACACCCTGTATTTAGTGGGAAATTAGTTGTACTTTGAAACACTATTCTATTCGTGCCACAGATAAAGTAATCTATTTGTTTGTGTACTATCAAACTTTGGAATTGCCAGTAACTTATCTTGATGTAACGCTTTTTATGACGAAATGTTATGAAATATTATGAATATGTTGTACCTTAATGATTAGATGACTCACACCCATATTAACTCGTTTTGGATATCGAAAAAAACTGGTACAGAAAATGTTTTAACAGACTTCAAAAAAGGAGAATATTATCAATTGGCCTGTATTTTTTATGTTCAGAACTTTCGATTGGGTCAACCGATTTTGATGATTCTTTTTTTAAATAAAAAAACCGCAAGCTGTATACAGTTTTCAAATTCGAGATGTCATGATTATTACGTTCTTAAGGCTATCTTATAAGCATTTAAAATGTTTAGTAATTGTAGAAATTAATATCTACTCTGGTAATTTAACCGCATTTTACCAAAAAATATGATTAGCTATAAGGTATTTAAGATATCATCAATATTTCTTTTTGGAATACTTCTTCTTAGAAAATAGTGTTTTTCTATTTTGAATCTCACTAAACTTCCGTTATCGCACAAATCTCTATATGCAAATAAAATAGAAAACATGTCTGTTTGTAACATTGAATTAACAGTTATTTTTCTTAATGCATATAAAGGTATATGAAGTTCTTATTAATAAATCTAATTAATTAAAATTATTGTCTGTCTATCTGTTTCTTCCGTTTAATCTCTAAAATGTCTGGACCGATGTTGACGGGATGTTAATTGGCAGATAGCTTATGTAACAAAGAGTAACTTAGGCAACTTTTATTATAAATAATAAAAAAAATCCGAGCGACGCAGGCACAGCAAGTGAACCAATAAAATAGGTCAATCTGAACGTACTAAAACTGAATAGAGGAGATACTTTAAATAAAATGACTAGTAAAATCAGAGGAGTTTGATATCGCAATTTTACGGTAAGTGCAGTTCAAGAGGTATTAAGCCACTTGCACGGCAGTCTTATTGCAAATGAGCTTCCTGAAGTGGCCAGACTTCGATATCATGTGGACGCGAACGATTTTGTCACAGGGTATAAGGAATTGAAGAATATTCTTTCAACTTTTTGATAAGCTGCTTTGATAAAATCTAAGCCACATAACGTCTTTATTTAGTGATAAATTGTTGCTCTACTTTATTTTCATTTCTTAATTCAAAAAGATTTTAATCGATTTCCATGCCTATCCTTTTCTATAGATACATCTCGTTATTTAAGGTTGTATATGATAAATATGTTTATGATAATTCTTCCTCTCTTAAGTGTTATTTTTAAAGATAATATTTGATTATTTCAAAAAAGCTCATAATATATTCTCCCTCTTCATATACGAGCTTAGCTGATTACGTACTTATTATTTATTTTGCCATGTGTTTTGATAATAACAGTCAGTTCAACATTCTTTAATTTATTATTTGTAGTAAAAACCTCCTATGGCACACTGCACGTACATTATTGCATTCGTATTTCCTTAACACACTCATAAAATGCGTAAACAATACAATTTAACTTCTAAACTTTTCTTAATATAATTTGAACTAAATTTTATTGACTTAGTATTAAAAATATTTTTTATACAAAACAACAAATCATCTATTCGTCTACACACTATCATAGCCTATAATTGTTATAAAAAATGCAGTTTTAAATATCTTCAAAAATATATTTATAACTTACATATCGCTAGTTTCATTTCATAGACGTACATACCATTAACGTCCTATTTAATCGACTAGTTTATTTAAAAAAAGGATATGAAAACTTTTTATAAATATCAGTTAGGTAAAACATTATTATAAATGACATTTGTAATAATGTTTAAATGTCAAAATAGAGAACTTAAAGAGTATTTCAGATATTTTCAACTTAACTTATAACACGACTGATACCATGAACGTTTTTTGGTTAAAACCAAATTTCTTACAAGCACATAAAGCCATTAATAATATAGTTTTATAGACTTTTAACATCATTTTTTTTCATAATTAAAAATGTAATTGTTATTTTTGCTCTTTAATTAATATTAATCATCCAATATGTTCACCAGTAACTTTTATCCAAGTAGTCTTCATTTTAGTAAATTAATCTGACAGTGTAAAAAGTCTCATGGTTGTACAATTGTATTAGTTTTTAATAGACGTTTTATTAACTTACATGTTACTGAAGATTTAAATGACGGTAATGATGTAAATAAATACCACAACATTTTGAGTAAACAAACAACTAATATTGGAACGTAACTTAATTGATTTTTTTTTCTTAAATGCCCAGACAACAATCTGAATTCTATGTTGCCAGTATTAAAAAGAAAATAACCTAAGATAAAGATTAAATCCTTTTTAGTTTAACTGTTAACAGATACACACTTCTTTTAATTAGAATATATGCGCAACTGGCCAGTTACATAAGTAAGCAAAAAGTAATAGATGATCACAATAATTAATAGATAATCTATTTTCTTATTTATCGATAGATTATTAATTAAAAATAATAATTAAAAACTTGTATCCTTTTTCTTAAAACCCGTAAGGAATACGCAATTATTACAATATTATTAAATATTTACAAATATTATTTATCCTTAAATAATACTGTATTATTTATCCTAAGGTGAGTCGGAAACTTCTCTCCTAAAATGCCTCTTGCGCTCTCTGAAAAGAAATTTAAAAAAGTTAATTATTTTTAGTCCATTAAAACAATTAAACATTGTTCTGATTGGATTTAAATTTTAATAATTTATTGTTCAAAGCGGATAATAGGCATTTTTTTTCAAATTTATTTTTGCAACGTATGCGGAAGTGTTAGTTTTTACGTTTTTTTCTCTTCTCTAAATTGTTTAATTGCTAATATTTATATTTATAATAAAGAGCATCGTCCAAGAACTGACACCTTCTAACCAATAGTTCAGGCAATATTTTTTTAACATTTAAAATAAATTAAAAAATAACACATACATAGTAAAAAATTAACAGTCTAATTATTTTTTTACTTTTCATTATAGGATCTTAGAAGTTCATAGATTATACATAAAAATTGAGGATATTGCTTAACCAGAAGACTACAACACTAAGTCGTCCTATGCATTATTTTAATGCAAGGAAAACGTCGAAGCACTGTTATAAATGCACTACGACAGTAATAGAATTAATTAATATAAAAAACAATTCTGTTAACCCCAATACGAACAGACCGCGTAAATATCAGTCCAAAAACGTTATATAACATTCGAATCATGAAATGTATGTAATTATTTTAATAATGTAAGTGCATTAATTAATGAAACAGATCACTCGCTGCCAAAAATAATGCGAGTCGCGCGACTGTTATAAATTAGCTATATTCTGGGGTTTTCGTGAATGGACGAGTATTTGTGGTCGTAGCCACAATCTCATTATGTATTGAAGCGACAAATCAGATAATTGCTGCTCAACATACACTGGAACAATGTACACATTTAATCAATTACAGTGTTATTATTTATATTGAACCAGTGGTTTCCTGTGGTTTTACTCGTATCGACTCCTTATACACAAAGTTTTTGACGTATATAAGAAATTTCATTTATTTTTATCCCAATTTAAGTCCCACCAGGAAACCTTTAGGAAATCGTAACAGCCGTTCGTCGCTTTGTGCTATTGAGATTTTTTGTTACGTTAAAATTATATATTAACGGATTCTCTTCAACACGGTGTACAATGCAAATGGTTGGTAAACAATTAAGTGTTGTATTAATCATTTAGTGTTTAATAGATTTAATTAGTTTTTTAATTAGTGTATATTTTTTAAATTATTACTCACCCCCGTATTTCATTTAACGTAGACCTTCTGGGTATTCCTTCGACACATAAAACAATGAGCTTTTTGTCACATGGATATCTGAAACATAAAATTTGACGACTTTATTTATGAGATAAACATTAGCTATAAAGAAATATTTTTTATAAAACGTAAATCATAAAAATTAAAAACAAAATAAACGGTTTGTAAATCTAAACCATTCTGGAATTCACTTGGACGCAAAACAACATTCGTTAAAATCTGATCAGCCGTATAAGAGTTTAATTACAAACAGGAAAGACGATATGCACACATAGATACAAAGATTACACTCATAAGTGTCAACGAATTTGTATTTTTAACGTTTATATAGACAAATGCAAAGCGAAATTCAGAAAATATATACAACGACTTAATTAATAATTTACAAAATAATTAATTGTTTGCAACATATTTAAACAATAGTTGGTTTAGTAATAATATAATAATATTTAATTTAACAATTGAAAAATTTGATACGCAGCAGTGACATTAAAAAAATCGGCACACTTAAAATAATATTAATACGAGATGAAGTAGCAAGTCACAAGTGCCGTTTATATTGTTTTTCACTATTTTTATCAAAAGTACTGGTTGTTTTGTTTGTCTGCTCGCAATCGCAAATCGTCAGAAACTACGTAACAATATTTAGCAATACGCTATCATAGCCTCTCCCTCAAATTTGACTTTCTGTTCTTCGCTATATTTTCATCTTTTTCGGCTACTCTAAATGTATGGTTCGGCGTCATATACTTACAGACTTTTGCTTAAATTCAAATTATCATTAAGAGGTGAGCCTATCCCTAACTTGGAGGGATGGTTACTTTGCCACTCGTCGCAAGTCATTGAACTATTAAATCCAAACACATCACTTCCATGCCATAGTGCTGGTGTTGGCCTGAAAAACATGTATGAAATTAGTTGAGACACTTATTAGATAACTTTATCATGTCACTTCTTGGCTGCCGGTGTGCGTGAGCGCAGCGTAAATTTTTTTCTAAAACAGCTAATACAAATATTATCCTAAGATTTTTATGATATTCAGTCCTTATTGCTTTAGTAAGCAGACGGATTTCTTTAACGATTTTAAGGTTAAAATATTTTTGATATAAGATAACTTTTCAAACCGGTTTCTTGGAATTTAGGTATTAAATCTAAAATAAGTAATAAAATGTATATAAGCTATTACCAATCACATAATTAATTATTACAATAGACATTACTATTTACATAACGTGTTGAATAATATATTGAAAACAATGTTAATACTAAAATAACTTGATTAAAAAACAAAATATTCCGAGTAGAGTGCGTAGTGGTTCAGGTCCAATAAAATGCTGCATGTGAAGTATAATATGTGTCATAATTCAACTATATTAATATGTAAGAGAAATATTGGATTATGAATTTTGATACATTCTAGTTGTTTTTATACGATAGTAAGGCGAACATACAATTCACCTATAAGTAAGCGATTCCTGTCGCCTTTGGACACTTCTAGACCAGTAGATCTAGGCGACGCGTTGCAAACCTTAAGGCTATAGTCATATAACATCATTTGTCATTGTCAGTGTCGTGCTGGTGGTTTTTTTTTCGCGTATTTAATAGAGTGAAGTTGAAACGCGTATAGCATTTCACGACCTTTCCACGTACATTACGACCGGGATAGAACTTATAACGTATCCGGAGTTCTTCCCACCATATTCAATACTCAATGTTTCACCCTTGTCTTGCAACAGGTATCCCGTACCTGACAGAACTCAAATCAAAACTTCAAAACCATTGCTATACTTACCATTGCTGGTCGACCAATCTCTTTCCATTGAAACTATAAATTTTATTTAATGCTCCAGGTGCTCCATAGCCTTTAATAAACTCCGACCAAGTGTTGAAAATAATTTCGTCTTTTAAATTTTTAACAACGACGTTTTTACTATACTTTGTTTTCAATAACGATTCTAGATCTTCATATCTGTAAAGAAAATACAAATTGCATTTAACTCTATACCAGTAACTAGTTACTACTTACCATTATAAAATATAATTTCACGGTTTTTTTATGGAGATTTATCAGCATATAAATTGTCAATAGTTTCATATCGCTTGCCGAATAGTCATATTTACAGTCAAACTTTTTATACGTTAGATGGCGACTGGGTTGATGTTTGTAATTTCTGGTTGGGTCTCAAGTTATTTAAGTCTATGTTACCACAGGTAAAATATATCTATGTGAAATAATTTTTAAAATTAATTTAGTAATTGAATTGGTCTATTACAAAAAACTTAAATTTATTCCAAACACACTTGTTACGATTGACAAACAAAAACTGTGTGATGTCTAATTATTTTACTAAAAGTTGTGCTTTTATAAATAAACAGTGTTTGTCTCTGTAAATGCACAAAAATATTATTAAATTGCTAAAATATTCTATTTCACAATTATTTGAGTGTTAACAATCCGGGATCTAAACCATTATAATACGCGTTCAATAATTAAAATGGAATCAATGACTTTGCTAGCATTATCATTTATTTTACTAATTATAAATATTAGTTTTGCGATCTGGTGAGATTAGTTTGATAATATACTCGTATAACTTGGTTTATTTAAGAAATAGAGGCATTTAAGAGGAAAATATATTGAATGTGAATCACGAAATGCACGTTTTTATATCTATATGTTTCTATATAATATTCGCTAAGTTCCACATAAAAAAATTAAAAATGCAGAGGTTCTTTTCTGAGCTTTTGTACTATCATGTGACCCCGATGCTATATCCTGTATATAGCATCGGGGTCATATTTTTGGACTGCTGCCGAAAACGAAAACAGGTGATAGTAGTTATGACACCTTTGATGATGTGACGGAAAGAAATTCGATGCTGACTATAAAAAAGTCATATTTTTAAAACATTTTTTAGAGCTACTTATGCTCTATCATGTTTGTACAGCTAAATGAAATGATAACTTCATAAAAACTATTGAAAAAAAAACCAGCAATGTCATAACTACTATCATCTGTTTTCGTTTTCGGAAACAGTCCAAAAACACCATGTATATCTAATATAAACATGTCAAATCAACAACAATAAATTAAGATTTGATCTTTACAATATAATAAATGATACATTTTAGCGCTACTTAATGCCACAGGTACCAGTTTTTACGCCCAGATAAATATTTATAAATCCATTCATTTATTGTTTTCAATATTAATACTAATTACGTATCAATAAAAACTAATCTAGGACATTCTTAAGGCTAAATTGTTGCTATTAAAACAAATATTATTAAAACAACCTTCATTTTATATCCTTTAGTATTCAAAATGCAATTTTTTCTAACATTGAGCTATATTTAAATTTATAGGTAACGTGAATTTTCTATGTAAAGTATTATTAATCATTTTCATTACATAAATGGCACATACAAATATATTATGTATATATCAACGAAATAAGTTACGACTACTCAATTTCATTTATACGTCTGTAAGAATCCTATAATGTTTGTTAATTTTTATAAACTCTAGTGATTAAGGGATTCACTATGCAAAGTACTGAAATATTATATAATTATTTCAATAATTCTTCTCTGTGTTACTTGAAGAGTAACTTCAGATTCAACGCCAGCAAAGTTTGATGAAATCTTGTAGACTAATATTTTAGTCACAATAGAATAGCGTAGCTAACTTTCAGGACAGCGACTTTAATAACCACAGACAGACAATTTGAAATTCAACGGTTTTGAAATAGATAATTACTATTTAAATATTAAAAAAAAATAAACTTAACTCGACATTATTTTGCCATATAAATTATCTAGTTATCGATTTTTTTATGCGATAGGAAGACAAATGAGCATACGGTTCACTTATATTAAGCGATTTCTGTCACCTCACACCTCTAAGATCAGTAGATTTAGAAGACGCGTTGCCAACTTAAAGGCATTACATAATTTTGCATGTTGTGACGTTTCGCTGTTAGCCTTATTTATTTCTATTTAGATTATACAGAAATTCATAGACTGAAATCGAAGCGCGCACAGCACTTCGATGGACAACTGACCAGTTTAAAAGCAGTTTAGTTACAAACTCGGAGACATGAAAATTATAAATAGATAGCTGAAGACATGTTTTGTATGCCCGTGAAAATTGAAATTATATTATTTATCTTAGTTAACTCCATTATGTAAACCACATAAGTTACTTACTTATCAACGAGGACGGCAGCGAAGTCATTCCTTTTTTTGTATATTTTTTTCGCTTCGTAATGACATTGTTGCTTTACAGCATTTTTTCCAATTCGGTTACCACGTCCCAACATATTACCCGGGTAAGGGTCGTTTAATGCCACCAATCTAATCTAAAACGTAAAAATGATCAATATACAGGCTGTTTGAGGACTGCTACCGAACACGAAGACAACTTTGATGAAGGGACGAAATAAAATTCGATCCTGACTAAAAAAATCATATTATCATAACGTTTTATTAGCGTTTTTTCGCTCCATCATGTTAGTTCGACTGTTTTTGTTAACATGCCTAATTGCTGGTTCTTTTTTTAGTAAATTAATGTATTTTTTATTAAACTATCGTTTCATTTAGCTGTACTGTGTAGCGTAATTAATGGTAATAAAAAGTGTTAAACATGTGTTTTTTTTAGTCAGGATCAATTGTTATTCCGTCCCTTCATCAAAGTTGTCATTAGTACTATCACTCGTCTTCTTTTTCGGTAGCAGTCCCCAAATAACCTGTATGCAGATAATAATTTAAATCATTCTTAATGAAATAACCTATAAAACAAGAAATCATTATTTTTTATTTTCGTTGTTTGTTGTCTGTATAATAAAAACAACAATAAACAAATTTGCTATAACTAGAAACGTGTGTTATATTAAAATAAGTAATGAAAGATTCGAATTTAGCTAAATAGGTTGTTGAGTACTCTAGATAGATTAGATATATATTTTCATCGTAAATAAAATTTACTAAAAATCCAAATTGTTTTTCGTTTAGACTTCTTTAATTTGATTAGACACCAGTGGTGCCAGACACAAATTTAAATTGTAACTAATAAAACATTTGAATCGCTAGAAAATTTCACACAATATGATTTTATATTGACTTATTGAGGTGTTCGACTGGCGAACTAGTCAATATCAGTCGCGAATCGGGCTTCAATTTCTATGTACAAATATTTGTATTGGATACACAAATGTTGGACATGGCATGCATATTGAACTCAGTATGACTTCATAAATATTTTTTACGTTTTTATACAGTGGGAATAAATTGTAAAAAAAAAAAAATTCACTTAATACTTTATTCGTATACCTTATAAGTAAAAATTAAACATACTTAGTAAAAGTTATTATATTATACCAGCTATGATCGCGAATTCGCGTTTTTTTTTTAATTTTTTTTATTACTAGAAATAAATAATCTTGAATAAAAGTCCCAGTCACGGTGCTAGTGAAAGTACCGTCAAAATCGGACCACCTGTTTCAAAGGTTAACCGGAACAGACAAATAAACATTCTAAAAAATTTCATTTTGGGTGTAACATTTATAAAGTTACCCCAATAATGGTTTTTCTCAAATATTTTCAAAGTACAGAAATTATATTATAGATGCACAAAATCAATATCTCTTTAAAGTATTGAATATGACTAAAATTAAATTTATGCATTTTTGAAACGGCAAATTTTCATTATCCCTTTTTTTAAAAGAATGTCTTATGTATAAGTACTTACAAATGGTATTCCATCAAAATGCGACGATTTTCTTTTTGGCGGTGAAGAAGTAGGAAGTGATAACACGTTGTTTAGTTCTGGATTTACGCTACGCTCTGAAATCAAGTGCCCCATCTACAAACAAAATTACGGGAACTTAATTAAACTAAACTAAAAATTCAAATATACCCACAAAACTACACATAAATGCAAATTTAAGAACAATCTAACAAGAACCATGTAACACAAACACGATTTATGAAATGTTTGTGTCTGTTTGTTATCTCTCAACACTGAAAGGGATGGAGTGATTTCGACTAGAATTGTATTAAAAAATGTTTGCAATTATAGCTACTTTAATCATTTGGGATCCGAAGAAAATTGTAAAAAATTTCGAAACTCTGTCCGTAAGTTTTATGGGCGTAATTTAAACTGGGCACGAGGCGTATATCTGAAAAAATTGTAGACCTAACTAGTGTGTTCTCAACTAATTAGGATACATAAGTCACTAGGTACTTACTTCAATATTTCGCCATCCATTTTCAGCACGTACAACTAATATCTTCTCTTTTATTATGTAGGCTATAGTACCTACGGGCGTTACGCTGGATTTCTGAAATAAAAGTTGAGTCAGATCACAAGTGGACCCCGCAATATCCACTTGAACATAACATTTAGATTACTACGTCATAAAGTATTTGTTGATAATTAATCGCCAAAACGGTTTTTCATCACTAACTTTAACGAAGAAAATTTTGTGTACTTATAATTAAAAAATTGATTCCAATTAAACTGTTATAGGAAATTTTCAGGATTTATTGTTCAAAGCCTATATTTTGTTAAACTTATAGGCGAACTGAAGAGTGTTGCCACTGTCGTTTCAATATGCACTACATTCGGGAAAATCGACATTATGATTATTTTTATCAATTTTTAATAATATTTCAACATGGCAACTGTAGTTCCTATTTTTGCCACTTCACAGATAAATTGGTATATGTAACTATAATAAATTATTCTCAAGTAAACTGTGTGCGCGTTGGAATTTTTATTCAATAAAAAACTGATATAATAACAAAAACGGTTAAAGCGAAATTGCTTGACCACGTATCAATAAACACAAATAGAATATCGTATTCTTGGCAAAATAGTAAAAAAATCTGTAACGGCACACTTTTTACTAATTAATAAGTTTTGTATGCATGAATATCATATACTTAGAGAATATTATACTAATTATTCACAAAAAGTTAAATGATTTTTACCTTAAATAGAACGGATAAAGTTTTAACTATAACTGTCGATGCGGTGGTGATGTCTTCGTCATTGTCGAATATCGAATCTGAATAAAAAAATAATATTTTGTTGTTCACACTAAAAGGCTTTATAGGGTACAATGGGGCACTACAAAAGTAAATGGCTGGAGATAAAAACTTCCGACAGACAATCAAATTTTCAGATTTCGTAACTTTTATTTTAAAATACTCGTAAGGTGTACGAAGAAAATACCTGTCTTTTCAAATTCGTTTTCATAAATAATTCCACCGGGTTCTCCTCTAGGCCCCGTGATGGAAACTCCTGGGACTCCGGGGGGCCCTGGCGGTCCTTGAGGACCAGGTATTGAAGTACAGTTGGACGGGCAGGTTCCAGGAGGTCCAGAAATGCCTACGTTACCTGGAGGACCGCGTTCACCTTGGATACCTTTTTCACCTTTAATCTGTGGAAATTTAAAAGTATACTATTTCCAGATTAAACTTTTATTATGACTATAGTCTTAAAAAGTAGCAAAAATTAAGTATTCTTCACTTCAGTGCTATAATTTTTAATTTTGCTATATATTATGATTTTCTGGATATCATTCTTAAGTTAGTCGCACATGTAGCTATAAAGAGGTAAAAATATATGTAAAGGTCTTTTATGTGTGTGTTTGTGACTAAACTCCTCCTAATCGGTTGGAATGATTTTGAGGAAATTTTGTATTCGATGAAGGTTTAGATTTACCAGAAAGTTTGAAATTTTTGTATTTAAGACGTCTGTACCGGATATATGTCGAGTCCGCTAGTGTTACATAAATTTCAATCTTGGTGATTGTTTCTCGGGACTAATAAAACCAATTAAAAGCAAACCACTGTTTGCTTTCAATTTGTGTGTGTTTAAGTATGCTTAAAATACCTTTTGGTAGTCTATGAAAGGCGTTTCACCTTTTTCCCCCTTTGGTCCTGCTGTACCGTTGAATCCACTGTCACCTTTTGCACCCTTGAGTATATAAAAAATACACATCTTTAACTACCATTATGAATCAGTTGAGGTTAAAGAAAATACACATATGAAATAAGATCTCAAAGAAATGCTTTTATTGAATTCATTTTGACCGTTTCAGTTAGAAATAATTAAATTGAGTTGTATTAAACTTTAAATAAAAACAAAGAAGTCGGCACATCATTTAGTCAAAGACGTCATTGGCTGAGTTTTCACTTACGAAAACTTCGGCTCCGTCGATTAGATGAATACAGAAACCCTTTTTATTATTTATTAGTTAATAGTGTTAAAATGTAGGGAATTATTTACCGGAACACCCGGTGGACCTTTATCCCCTTTTAGTCCTCCAGAGCCCTTTGGACCAGTACGGCCAGCTTTCCCAGGGTGACCTGTAGCGCCACGGTTGCCTGCTTTTCCTGGATTTCCTTTTTCTCCTTTTGCACCCTGTGTGGATTACCAATATTAAAAATTATATTATGTTTAACTTTCGATTCAAAAAATATGTTTTTCAATATATATATAATCTAGCTTCTGCTACCGGTTTCCTCTCATTCATTTCGATTTTTACACCTTGAGATATTATTGGATTTTAATAAGGATCCCTTTTTTTTAAATATAATGTAGCCTTCCTCGATAAGTCTACTATCCAATGTTGAAAGAATTTTTAAATTAGATCAACGATTCTTGATATTAGAACGTTCAAACAAACAAACAAACTCTTCAGATTTATAATATTAGTGTACATGAGTCTGTTTATTATCGCATCACGCATGAAGGGACGAAACGATTTCTTTTTTGTTGTATTTATTTTTGTGAAAAGGTTTTTATGAGACAAAAATATGACAGTTGAGCGGTAAATTAGAAATATAAAATTTTACATAACTGTTAGTTATTTGCTATAGCTGTTTTCACTGACTGATCAGATAGTAAAATTATAATACCCCGACCATACTATTTTAATATTACTGAAATTTGTCTCCGAAAATCTAAGTAATCAATCTAATACAATCCATGGTTTGAAATATTAACAAGTGTGTAAGGTGCCAAATTCATAAGAAAACGTATAATTTGATCTGAGAAATCTATTTTATGTAGAAGATAGATCACCATCAAAGTTTATTAGGTCTGGTTATTGTTTATATAACATGAAATCTTACTTTAAGTAAATACAATTCTGATGCGGGAATGTTCCCTGGCAATCCAGGACTCCCGACGTCCCCCTTTGCTCCCTTTTGTCCCATTGGGCCTTCGTGACCATGAAGACCATCTTTACCATGTCGACCATCGATTCCATCCTTGCCATCTTTACCTGGAGGTCCTTGCGGCCCTTCCAAACCTCGCTCACCCGGTTTCCCCTAGAAATATCAATGGAATATTAACTAAGATATACTTATGTGGCTATGGTCATAATTTACTAAAGATTTTTTACCTCAGAGCCTGTCGCACCTTTATCACCCTTAAGCCCCCTGAGCTTTTCCACCACAGCTGCAGCTGTAAAAGTTTGGACATTGAAAACGGTAAAAAATACTTAACTATAATTATTCAAAATTATGTCTGAGAAATTTTATTAGGACGCTTTATGAGTTTCAAGCCTCGCATCTATAAAACTTTCAGAATCTAAAAAATACTGGTTTGATTAAAATTAGAGTCAAATGAATAAGTCTTTAACATCGTTACTATATATATTCTAATATGATAAAACTGATGGGTTTGTTTGTTTCATCGCGCTAATCTCAGGAACCGCTGGTACGATTTGAAAAATTATTTCAGTATTGAATAGTATATAAATCGAGGAAGGATATAGGGTGTATTATGTTTTCCAAAAATTAGGGTTCCTTACTAGAAGTCCAATAATATAATCCAATTTGTAAAAATCGAATAGAACGCGAGCAAAGCTGTTGTCAGAAGCTAGTGAATAATAATATGGTAATTATTTGATAGTTAATTCAAGAACAATTAACACAAATAAAATAAATCACTTTGTCACCGAATTTTCGAGTTTAAACCATCTACTAATCTTGCACTTACCTTTTCGACTTCTTATAAAAAATATTACGTAAGCATATTACAGGAATTTAATTATTTTTGTGGCAAACGTCGTTTTGCCACATAAATAATAAAGGGCTGTATGTATTTTTTAATGCTGTATCATAAAAATTAAAAAAAAAAACTTTATCTAAACATTTAGGGGTGGACCACCCATATCTCTACCTATTCTTCTCGGACCTATTGAATATACATTTAAAATTTTATAAGATTCAGTCGAGCCGTTTCTGAGGAGTATGGAAACGAACGTTGTGACACGATAATTTCGTATATATTATATAAAATGTACAGCCAATCCACAATGGAATATTATTTGGAATCAAAACTACAATCTACGAGTATGTAATCTCAAAAATGCAAATCAACTCTCCATCGCTTAAAATTAATAGCTAGACCAGCAAATGGAATAATATGTGATGGATGAAAATTTCGCTCGTGCAACGGCGTTTGTGGTGGGTTGGCACGATTCACGGATGTAGATTGAATGTATAAATTTTGTGGAATTGTTAGCCGCACTCGTATAAAACTTTTCCTGATAGTACTAATTCTCTTTGTTCATTTAAAATTATTATAGAATTAATTATGTTAAACAAATTTCATTTTCGATAGTTCATATAAGTAAGAGCGTGTATATTTGTTGGTCCAAATTATTAAAGGCAACAAGAATAACACCTTTAACCGTACGCAGTTCAATCACACATAAATATTTCCTGCTCTATACTAATTTGGATAAAGAGGATAGCACAAACAATAAAGTTTTTAAATAGTATATTTATAGAGGAAGGATATAGGCTGTATTATATTTTCAAAGAATTAGGGATCCTTATTAAAAGTCCAATAATATAACCCGATTTGTAAAAATCGAATTGAACGCGTGCAAAGCCGCTGTCAGAAGCTAGTGAATAATAATATGGTAAGTGTTTCAGCTACAATTTATATTACAAAAATACAAAATGACACGAAAGTATAAACATAACCTATAAGAGTTATCCCGAGGACCCTTCAGAATTTATCCGATCGAAAAATGACATGACCAGCATTCAATACATGGTTGTTTAGACAAAGGTGCCCGGAACCGATAGCGTTTCTCATTTTTCTTCATACAAAATATAGGGACAAAATATAGAGTTTGGACAATGGCAGCTCGGGTCGGGATAAGGATCAAAGCTAATGGAGGCAAATAGTGGCTACAAAATATTTGGGATTCAATATACTTACGTACTGTTTACATGATCGAAGTTTTGATATATTAAAATTTGCTTAGCTTTAATATTTCCTAATGAAAATTGGTGTTTTTCAATGACTAAATATTTTGAATATAGAATTACATCAAACGATCACCATGTCGGCTACTGTTGCCTAATTGTATGGATATTGAGTGTAGTGCCAAGAGTCTTGAGTAGGGTTATAAAATAAAAAAAAAATTGTTTCGAAAACATAAAGTGCTGGTCACCTAGTTGATTATGCCATAAAGGATATTGAAAGTCATAATTTGAAACTGTAAAGATCCTTTTCAGTAGAAAGTAGTGAAGTATTCGTATTATTTGCTTTATAGAAAATATCTTACTTTCTTCGGGATCTGCAGTCGTATTTAATATAGAAGACAGTTTCGCTGGAAGCCCTGCTGCTCCAGTATCACCTTTGTCGCCTGCAACAATATAATTACTAAACTTGGATTCTGTTTGACAATTTCGTTTAAATAAAAAGTGATTTAGGTGTGTTTCAATAACAAAATTTAATATTTTGTCCGCTGGTATTTCCTACTCAGTCGATATTAATATTTAACTAAATTTGATAAATAGGCTAATTTTTATAAATTTTCCAATGGTGCCTTTAATGATTTAAATTCAAAATTGAACTTGTCAAGTAACACTGGAAACCGATTAAATTTTTTTAAGGTAAAATCTGGTCGTTGTGTCTACTGATAACGAATAAATTTTCAAGCGACGTTCTCCGAAGCAGTAACACTAGATCAATAGCAGAAATAAACATACCCTTTATTCCTCTTACACCAGGCGGACCCATTCGTCCAGGTGGCCCAATTGGACCTGGTTCGCCATGAGGTCCAGGTTCTCCGCGTGGACCGTCACGACCTGGATTACCTTTTTGACCATCTAGACCCTAAAATTTTTATAGAAATGTTTATTAATCCTTTCAGCTTCTGTTGAAAAGATCAAATGCAGATATAGTACTAAAATCGATGTTGGTAAAAGATTTATCAAATGCATCGAACTCGCCTTGTGCGTTAATACGGTCCCCATTTCGCCTTTGTCACCCTTTTCACCCTTAATACCTTCAGAGCCAGGGGCGCCGGGTGGACCTTTAGGTCCTATAGGTCCTCGTTCACCGACTACAGGAACAGTTGTCTCTTCTTTACACTGTCAACAGTTATGTTATAATCTGTGATCTAGTGTTTATTATGAAATTTACAAATAAGAGCGTTTAGAATTTTTGTTTTCTAATATTTTAGGAAAAAAATAATAGAACACAGCTGTACTGTGAGTGACTACTATAATCTATGAATTTAATCAAGAGCGTGTAAATTGTTTTTAGAGTCAAAAGAAATCATAAAAATATTTTCCAGTAAAACAGACCATGCGAATCTCATAGATTTTAGTGAAACAAACGTTACGTATGTTACATAGGTTTATTGGCTACTTGTCCGTGAAAGTCTTGTCGAAAGTGATTTAGCCGTGTCGGAGCCTAGGTAGAAGGATTAGAAGGATAGACCAAAAATTCTGTTTATAAAAAATAGGAGTTGATTGTAGAGGGGTGTAAATTTGAGGTTGTATGTATTTTTATAAGTTTTATCATAAAAAAATGAAACCCATATTAGTAAAAATAGGTGGTAGCCGATTCTCAGACCAATTCAATAAACATATAAAATTTCATAAAAATCTGTCGAGCGTTCCGGAGTAATATGTGAACAAACATTGTGACACGAGAATTATATATACTTTAAAATGAATTTAGGAAAAGCTAAATACTTGATTGTACTGATACTTCAGTTTTATAGCAGTTGAAATATGTTCAGTATTATTTTGAAGTTTATTCATATTGAATTTTTTTGATTGTACAGTACTTAATAGTTTATAGTCTACAATTTTATGATTTTAACATTTATTAACTGAAATTCTTACTTTTTCACCAGGCTTTCCATCTAGACCATCTTTACCGGCTGGTCCACGATCACCGGGTGGTCCACGCAGTTCTGGAGTTCTAGATATGACACTTTGCAATATACTTGTAATATCTTCCTTTGAACATTTGCATGTCTACAAAAGTACAAATGCATAATTATTATTTGCG
>JAOSYY010000012.1:1786671-1798977 GCA_025727935.1 Hebomoia glaucippe
AGGATAGTTTATTTATCAATTTATAGTCGCAATATTATTTTATTTGTATATTTGAGAGTCAAAATTATCTTTTAGCTTCAAACGATTCTAACAGATGACTAAATTGAGTAGGTATTCAATAGATGGCACTGCGTTAAAGGCATAAACGTTTCACCAATAATAATGCTTACTAATTACAATTTAATATAGCAAAACGATCTAGTATATTTATAACTTAAAAATAAATTCCAAATGCCTTATGAGTAAGCTTTTTCACTTAATCCATTTATACATAAAAAAATGGCTGAGCCCATTAAACGATTTTGCTAATTCTTTTTCTATTCTGTTTATTATTAACAAGAGAAGGATCTTATGAAAGAAAATTAAAGAAATTGAACGAAACATTAGGAAAATTTTATTCGAATACAATACTCTAAATTAAGACAGGACAGTGTCTGTAATAAAATAAAGTCCAAATGCCTTATGAGTAAGCTTTTTCACTTAATCCATATATACATAAAAAAATGACTGAGCCCATGAAACGATTTCGCTAATTCTTTTTCTATTCTGTTTATTATTAACAAGAGAAGGACCTTATGAAAGAAAATTAAAGGAATTGAACGAAACATTAGGAAAATTTTATTCGAATACAATATTCTAAATTAAGACAGGACAACGTCTGTCGGGAAAACTAATATTGTAATAAAATCTCGAATGTAATTTTAATAGCCATATTTTAATGTTTGCAACACTTAATGTCGTTCATAGCTATAGACGAGGGAAGACAAAAAACTAAAATTAATAAATAAATGTTATTATGAATTTTGAAAAGATTAAAAAAATTATATTTATACTTAATAATCATTTTGTCTTTTTAGGTTCAGACAGTGGATACTGTCCATCAGATGCCACCGGCTTTGAAATTACTTATAAGTAAACAAATCTTATTACGAAAGTCCCGGAAAGAAATAAAGCTCTAACAAAAGAACTTTAACTGCATAATTTTCCCGCTCTTGGAGAATTAATTCAATTAAACATTTCACATAACTTTACGTGACCCGTCTAAATAATTTAACGGGCACCGAAGCCGTGCGAGTTTTAGAATAATTTTTAATAATAATCCATACAAGTTTTTGAAGCAAAACGACAAGGAATGCTTGTTGAACACAAGTGTAAGTAGATTTGAACTGGCATGTGTATTATTTAGGTTACAACCAAGCATTTCAAAGTTTCAGTAACTTTTTACGACAGAATAGAGTGAGGTTCACTTGACGTATTAAAAATTCAATAAAACATTATACTGACCTATTAATGCTTATGTGGAAATTTGAAAATTATGTTATTAAGAAACTACTAGTACTTGTCATTAAAAAGCCAAATGATGTAATGTTACTCAGATTGGCAACGTGTCTTCTAGATCTACTGATCTTGGAGGTGTCTATGGGCGACAGAAATTTCTTAATATAGGTGAACTGTCTGCTCACTGCCATCCTATGTTGTATAAGAACTTGTTTAAGAATAACAAATTATCAGAGTTACCAAAAATACTAACGAAAAAATTTAACATAAATTAGATCAGGCGGAAATCGAACCATCAACCTCTTTTTGGGGCAGGGTGTTTTATTTTTAACGCTATAATATCTACTAGAGACTCACGCTATATTTGTACTGAACTGTCATTTTGATAAAAAGTAGTAGCCTATAAAGGCTTCCTGGTTCCTTTTTATATTTCTACGAAAATTCATCAAAATCAGATCAACAATTTATACGGGAAGCATAACAAACAAATTCATTTTCACTGTTTTAAAGTAATCAAAGCATTAGAGGCTATACAGAACGAGCATTTATATGGGACAAAGAACGCTTAATTTATTTCATTACAGTACATTTTCTTTTTCCATTTTATTTACGGCTGGCAACATAAAGTTGGAGGAAGTTTAAAAAATAGTTCTTTCGCTAGCCAAGAAAAGAGTTTTGGTGCAAATAATATGAGTTTTCTATACATACAGGCTGTTTGAAGACTGTTCCCGAAAACAAAGACAGGTGATAGTACGAGTGACACCTTTGCTGAAGGGACGGAATAAAATTCGATCTTGACAAAAAAAAACATATTATATATATGACCAGTTATTATGTCAAATAGTGGTAGTAATTAATTATGAGGGATACAATAATTAATTATGGAGCGAGCCAGGGAAAGAATTCCCCATTAATTTGGAAAATTAGGCAGACATATATCGAAATGAGTATCCGAGAGGAAAATCTGTTTATAATAAAATTAGTTTTGTATTTTCAGTAACTGGAAATCCTTTAATATTGAATTATAATAGCAATACACATTAAATTGTTGTTTTCGATATTGTTTAGAGAATAATAATATTATTTAGAACTGGTTCATTAAACAGGCTGCTAAAATATTTAAATTAGATTAGGGATATGAACCACTATTAGAGAATCTATTTTTAAAAATTGTATCATGCGATCGAAAATTATGAAATCGATGTTTATTGACATTTAAAATAGTTAACCATTAGGTTTTTTTATACTATTTTTATTTTTGTATTTACGTTCTTGTATTTTACTTATATATATATATATATTTTTTTATAAAAAACCTAATTGAGAAATTAAGGATATGACAGAACATAAATAAGTAATTAAAAAATAATGATAAATTGTCTAAAACAAGAAGAAGGGTAACAATTAATGAAACACAAAATATAGACCTCTATAAAGTTAATAATATAATAGGCTTTATAATCAATTCGGATCCTAAACACCTATTTTTAAATAAAGTTAACTTTGAGTTTAAAAATTTAATAACTTCCAAGATATGATTATTTTGTTTGTACATTATTGTATTAATTTTATACTGAATAAGAACGTGTAACATCAAATCATCATTAACATACAAATTAGCAAGCTTAAACACATCTTCATAACTAGGGAGTATCACGATTAGGTAAGTATAAAAACCGCATCAAAATCGCCCCACTCGTATAACAGCTAAAGACAGGCGTCAAAGAAATAACTCCGTTTCTCGCTCTTTTATGGATAAATTTTGAATGTGAGAAGAAAAATAATCTTACCAACCACTACTCGGTTGAAAATAATTTAATTCTAAAGAAACACTGTTTCTTTAAACTATTTCAAAATTAATTTGAGAAAGTATAAACACAAGTTTAATTTGTGTAGTGTTGAAACTGTTTAGTTTATATTGCACAAATAAATTTGGAGTTAGAAGCCTGAAACTTGGCACCTAGTAACCTTACCCATAACAAAACAATTTTATGAGTCGTTAAAATATTTTCCTCTTAAAGACATAAAATATACAAACTTGCGACTTGTGTACTTTCTAAGTAAGGTCGGAACTTAAAAGCGTATTCCTGTTCTTTACGTAACCTTGAAGACCCAAAAATTTAACAAGCACAGCGAAATCCCTGAAGCCATTTTAGCTAAGTTGTCGGCAAATTGTTGGTTCTTTGTTTAACATCGAATGACGTTTTATAAAATATATTGACATAATAAATAAAAAAGAGTGTTCTCTATTGGTTCACGACGAATTGGAAAAATGGATCGGTATGGTTTCAGCACGAATAATATTCTGAGGACTTTTTGCAGAAAGGAAGATGATTGTTATATAATTTCACAATTTTTCAAGCAAAACAAGCGCAGAAACTTTTGAGTCTCAAAGAGTTTTTTGAGAACTCTTCAAGTTTGTTGAATTAAATTTGAAGTCCTTGTGAATCTACATATGTCACTTATGTAATCATTATAATACGTGAGCTTAACAAAAACTAAAGAAAACATATATATACTTAATATAATAAAGCTAAAGAGTTTGTTTGTTTGTTTGAACGTATTAATCTCAGAAACCGCTGGTCCTATTTGAAAATTTATTTCAGTGTTGAATAGTACAATTATCGAGGAAGACTAAATATAGGCTATATTATAATTTCGACAAAAAGGTTCCTTACTATAATAATATTACCAATGGTGTACAAATCAAAATGAACGCGAGCGAAGCCGCAGACAGAAGCTAGGTCATATACAATATATATGTAGGACACCTGCAGTAACTTAGAAGCTATTTTTATTTACATTGGTCTAGAATTGATTTTTCTATTTAAATGTGAAAAAGGAGCGTTGTTCTTATGGCTAAAGTATTATTTTTTTTTTAATTATACAATAGGAAGACAAACGAGCATATGCTTGACCTAGTGTTAACACTTCCAAGAGCAATTAGTATTTAATGTGAGGGAAAGTGATGGAAATTTATTAGAGCTTTATAGCCTAGCGGTTGGGTAAAGCCACCACGACGCCAGAGCACCGGGTTCAAGTCCCGGTCGGAACGCAGTTGCATTTAAAAATATGTAATTTGTGTTGTCTCGGGTACGGGCCTGTGGCAGGACGAGTGTCAAAAACACAGGCATTACAGATATTAAATGTGGTGGGAGGAACTCCTAATAATTTATAAGTTCTGTTCGGGTACCACCGTTCATAGTTGGAAAAGTCGTAAAGTGCCATGTGCGTTTCGATTTAAGTATATAAATTTCCGAATACTCGAAATAAAAATAAAATAAGACCTTAAGGTTGGCAACGCGTCTTCTAGATCTACTGTTCTTGGAGGTGTCCATGGGCGCTAGAAATTGCTTAACATAAGTGAACTGTATGCTCGTCTGCCTTCTTATCGCATAAAAAAATGTTCTGCTGGTGCTGTTACTTACGAGCATTCTTATTTCAAATATGGATTTTCTTCGTTCCGTACAGCATAAACACATTGTATTACGTCACGTGTATCACGTAGGAAAGTACGGTGATTCCAAATTGCAATATACCTCGCACTAAGCACCTTATTACTTCCGTCGCAGAGATTTACACTTGCTGGAAGCGACACGAACTCATTTGAGTTAAGAAAATTACTTTGAAACTGCACTATTAAAATGACAGTGTATTGTGTAAAATTCTAAATAAAAACATAGACATTATTAATGGACAGATGATAAGAGAAATAATTTTTTATTTACTTGCTAGAGTCAGATGCTTTGTATGCGCAGAAAAGTTTTAAATATATCAATTTATATATCTTAAAGTACAATCTATTTCTAAGCTTCATCATAATAGAGTCAGCAGTTTAACAGAAATAGGCAACACTTTTATTTTGACACACATTATATAGCAACGACTGAACTCGCAAAACCAAAGATACAACTGAAAAGGTAAAAAAGTTTCCAGCCAAAGTTCTAACTGAAACAAAGCTTTGGAAAGACAATAGAAATACACTGAATGTCCACAGAATTACTTGAACTGTAAGAAAATCACCATTTCCAGTTAGAAGCACGGTCCAAGGGTTTAAACTTATGAGTTTCATATGTAAATTTATTGCAGTCGACACTTAGCTAATTTCTGCCATAAATTTTACGATACGTGCCTTAGAGATACTCGGTCAGGTTTTAGTTTGATTTACTATTAGTACGTGAAGGTAAATTAAAGTATTATTTGAAATTCATTAGAATTATTCCAGCCAAAATTGAATGTGTCTATTTTGAGTCTTTGGAAGGATTGTGTAATTTGAAATGACTAAGGCGCTTTTGGATGAGGACTATTGCATTTGTCTGCGACCTCAGCTTGGGCTCCCCAGGTCGGGTGGGCTTTAATGGAGCGGGACTCACCCGGATGAGCGGTAGGCGGAAGAAGAGACCTCGCCGCCGCCATCGGGGCAACTGCGATTTCGCAAAACTGTATTAAATTACTACTAATAAAATGTGGTGAAGGTGATGAGGTTGGCAACGTGTTCAGGTCTCCTGGTCTTGGAGGTGTCTATGCTACGGTAGGAATCGCTCATCACCAAATAACTGTAAACCCATTTGCCTTCCTATATATGGATAAAAAATATTATCTTCTACCAAACAAATGTCTGACGTTGATGGATATAAAAATATTTATTAACCGTAAACAAATTTACATATAAAATTGGCAAACCCAATTATGATAGTAGTTTCTCCATTTAGTTTGCTTGTCATTTTTTTTACCTTTACTTAACTATGTTTTTGTATTTACTTAATTAGGTTCCACGAGAATCTAGGGCAACAATAATATAAACATTCTTGTTTCAGACAACATAATTTATCTGCGAAAACATTAAGAATGTGTTTATAATAAAGCTATTAATTATGTAATAGTATGAGATTATTTTTGCTTAATAGCATTTATTTTATACATATAAATTAAATGGAAATGCCTATTTGTAACAAAGTGGGAGTTTTTTGTGTATATACGGTATTGGAAATAGAACAAAATTTTAAAAATATTGAAACACTCGACTAATTTTCATGGTACTTACACTGGTGAGCTAACTTAGAGAGTACATTAGCTTAATTTTCAACTGCCTTCAAAAAGGAGGAGGTTTTCAATTCGTCTGTATTTTTGATGTTTGTTACCTCAGAACTTCTGACTGCGTGAACCGTTTTTTATTTAACCACCACTGTTTGTATACATGTCATCGCCGCGAAGCACTGCTAGTCATGAATTGTTTAAAAATAATGTACACAAGTTGATATGTATTTTTAAATATTAAGGCTAAATTAAAATGACAAAAAAATGTTCGATTTAAAACTGGAATGCAATGCGCATTGTGTTGTATGATTATTACCTACACAACAATGAAAGTGCTAGGAACTTTTGAAAGTTTCATAAATTTTCGCAATATCGTCCGCTCGCCTCGTCCCAGTTTAAGCTTGGACTACAGACTACATCGCTATAAGTTTATCCGCGCTAAATCCGTTTCAGTTAAGAAAATTTTAATGAAAAAGCATTGTGTTTTTATTGAGAATAACGAGTAAGTTTTTTATAAAAATTAAACAACGATTTCGTTTTTAAATGTCCGGTCTGAAATTAAACTGAAGTTGTGGTAGCGTGAAATCTTGAATGAAAAAACATTATTAACCACGCTTTTATTAGCTACAATTGAAAATGAAACTCAGCGCATTAATAAATTACGAAAATATAAGAAGCCTCCTTTATTGAACTCGGTTGAAACGTTAAAGAAACCCCACAAGAAATCGTCACGATTTAATAGAATATTATAACTAATCATTTCGTTCCTTTGATCTGTTAAAAAAACATATCACAGATTGACTGATCCTGATGCATTACGACACAGATAGCCAGACATACAAATTTTATAACACCCTTCTCTTTACGCATATGATTAAAACATTAAGATATAAAATTGAAACGTAATTTTAACTGTATTTGACATTATTATCTTGTATTAATTCATAGATATACTTACTTATTCTTATCTATACAAATATCATACCGCTGAAGCGTTTGTTTGTTTGTTTGAACGCGGTAATATCAAAAACTGCTCGTCCGATTTGAAAAAATATTTCAGTGTAGAATTATACATTTATTGAGGAAGGCTTTAGGCTAAGCTAAATTTTCAAAAAAAAAAATAGAGATCCTTACCGAAATCCAATAATATAATCCAAGGTGTAAAAATTGAAATCAACGCGAGCGAAATCGCTGACAGATAATAATGAACGATAAAAAACCAACAAGAAAATACATTATATACGCAAAATGTCTACTAAAAATATATTCGTACTATGATTAGGTACCTTGGCAAAAAAAATAACAGCAAAATTTCAAAAAGCTTACTCGTGTATAAATTTAAACATTAAAATAGTAACTCCAAACCTTTGTTTTATTATTAGTCCGTTTTAAAAAAATCACTCGAGCAATGAACATATCTTTCACATTATGAAATATTTCAACAGGCGCTTAGAAATTTCATTACTCAGCTCTCATTCATTCTTTAGCTATTAAAATCTCATAGTATTATTATGGTATGTAAATTAATTCAACTTTGAAGGCAACGGATCTATTAGTGAGAGAATAAATTGAATCTATAGTAGAATTACTTTAGTGCGACCACAATTTTTAACGCAAAATAAACTTAATTTTTGATAATAATATTAACCTCTTGTAATTCTTTAAGACACTATTTTTCTCTATTAAATAAGTGAATCCTTAACTTACTGCTTATAACTTACCGACAAGTAAAAAGTTTGTCGAAATCAGCCACCAATATTACCTGGAATAAACGGATAGACAAATTATAAGTTTCTATCTGTTACAAATATCGTA
This sequence comes from Hebomoia glaucippe, assembly GCA_025727935.1. Classification (NCBI taxonomy): domain Eukaryota; kingdom Metazoa; phylum Arthropoda; class Insecta; order Lepidoptera; family Pieridae; genus Hebomoia; species Hebomoia glaucippe. Next base: position 1,794,802 of record JAOSYY010000012.1, read on the forward strand.
TACTATTTAATTTATATCTATCAAAAACCATAATTTTGGTATTACTCACAGGCATAGAAAATAATAAATGTATTGATTTTTCAAGCTTTTTTGGCTATATGTTGTACTGTAAATATTAAAATTTCTATATGTAAAGCTCCAAACTAAAGAGTTTTATTATTTGTTATCTATGGTTCTACGTAAACACTTTTATTAAGGCACACCTATAATCCATTAGTAAGTACAGCGAAACTAAACGCATTAACTAAATTACAACTAATACCATTAAAATCTCATCTATCTACGAAGTATCTACGAAAGCGTGTCAGTCAGTGTACAAGTATCGAGTTTTGCGTATTCAGACTTCACGTCAAAGGCAACCAACGATTAAAGATAACACTGAGCTTTCAAATCAAATCCGCCCACATATCACTGCGTTGAGCTTAAAAGCTTGACATTTATATTAGAAAACTTTATTTCTCATGCGTCAGTACGCGGTATGTGCTAGAGCGATTTTTGTATATAATTACGTCGTATATTACTATCGTCAACTGGAGATTTGCGTTTAGCTTAACAAATCATGATTTGGAAGCTCAAGACCAAACTTTATAAGAAAATTTACTTACTAAAGATAGTCAGGAATTTTAATCAAACATTCAGACAGCACAAATAGTCTTGCGAGTTAATCTTATTACGTAAATAACTTGTTATTTAAAAAATAATTTGATTTGGTACATAAAACGGTTGAGAAAATATAAAAATCACATCTAACTCTGAAAACCTCCTACATATGTTGTCAAATTACTACACTTTTACCAACCTCAAAGCTCGTTCATTGATAAAATAAAAGAAACAATAATATATATATCAATTCATACGATTTATATTATACGTCATAAAAAATAACACTTAAAATGTTCATGGTTTCCGGTTAGGAACATTACATTACATTTAGTCCTACGCTTAATCCAATTACCCGGATTATGACAATTTGTGTACACCTTTTTCGAATATTCATACGGCCTTGCGTGTAAGAGCTTTTAAAGTTTATTATTTTGATCACAACTTGATTATTTTCATTTTAAGGTAATTTACAGACTTCAAATATACTTTCAAGCCAAAATAATAAACGAATAATCGATATTATTCCTAGGTAAATAAATAATGATATGTTCAGTCGTTTTAAGAATATTTTTGTACATTTATTTTCATACGACAGTTAGAACATGTCTGAATTGCTTTTTAAGAATACTGTGTTAAAAAAGGCTTTTTGGTTTGAACCAGCGAGATTCTATATCAACCACTGCCGTCCCTTTACCTCTAGTAAACATTTTTGACGCAAATTTGTGCTATTTACAATATTACTTTATGATAATTGTTATCAATTTTTTTACCTTGTTTACACCTTACTACAGAGTTAACAGGAATCCCTGATGTATGAAGGAGCTTAATAAACAACAAGCTGAACCTTCAAGTACAAACAAAAAAATAGACATTTACTTAAAATTAACAAACTGTACAAATTTATCTTACGGACATAATTCAACATGTCGACATGTTTACTACATTTAAAAAACATGAATTATATTCGGTAAAGATAAATTATGAAACTTGGAAAGTTTATGCCGAAAAATGTGGAATTGAACTCGCGCTAGAGCTTTCGCCAAAAGCTTATGTTAAATAATTTGAAAGTTAATCTTGATAACCGATACTTGTAGTTTCGACATTCCACTTAATAAGTAGAGACGAAAGTTTTAGACATATTTACTTAATAATGTACATGTCAATCGAGGTACCTACAGTGTGTGAAGTTAGTAGGAGGCTCAGGAAGCTACCAAATAACTCATTAATTAAAGTTTTGATGGATTTCTTAGAAAGTAGACCTCACAGTAGGCTAGGTAGTTTGCTGACGAGTTATATAAGCTCTGGGAGTTCTGGAACCCGGTAAAACCTCCCCGGTTATAAATATAGAAGGTGCCACATATCCGGCTAGAGGTATGCATAGTGCATTTCCTCCTCGCCCAAAAAAAGGCTTGCTAGTAATTTTAAGGCTTGTTTCTGTACCTCTATACAATACATAGCAGCTGTAATTTTTAATTTCTCATAAAAGTAATAAAAATTCGATTTTAATAGGTTGGTGATTTAAAAATATTTCCACTATGTCCCATACGCGAAACAGTGCAATCAAAATTTGATATACAATTTGGTACGCGAATAAAATTGGCTTTCTGAAAATCCATTATTTGTAAAGTCACAAGCGCGTAACACCGCAACGATATAAATCTTCTAAACGCCAGCCAAAATCAAAATGGATGGTTAAAAAAAATGCGAGGTTAACGTGAAAACAGATCGTATGAAGTTCATATAAACTACATTTACATCTGGTTTTGCCTGAACTAACAATTTCAGCATAATTTGTTGTTAACTTGAACATATTTTTTAGTAAAAGAACAAACCATTTTATGAATCTAGCGAATTCGATAGAAGTCCTATACATCCGTTTTAATCTAGTGAACATAATAGTAAAATTAAACTATTTTCGAATACGCTTAAACACATAAAAATTCATCAGAATCTGTTCATCCGTTTAGTAGAGTAAAATTACAAACACACACCCAGTAGAGTTATGCTGTATATAAATAACTCTTCTGGGTGTGTGTTTATTCGGAGACTGCTCCCGAAAACGAAGACAGGTGATAGTACTAATGACACCTGCGATGATGAGACTGAAAACATTTTAAAAATATGATTTGTATTTGGTCAGGATCGATTTTTTCTTCGTACCATCATCAAAGATGTAACGAGTCCTACCTTGGTTTTCGGATATATATATATATATATATATATATATATGTGTGTGTGTGTGTGTGTGTGTGTGTGTGTGTATGTGTATGTATGTATTAACGTAACGTCTGATATCTGTGCAGCTCACTCCTGTACCACTTGGTATCATATTGTTAGAAATACTGCGGTGGTGAATCCAAGAACTCGTATGACAACTTGAAACTTACTAAGCGTATCACAGGCAAGTTGAAGTAGCTTCCTTGTACAAAGCCGCTTTGCTTCCGCAGTCTAATTATTTCAATGTATGTTTGGTAGAGTTGAGATTCTTATGTGTATACGTCTTTTATGACGATAACAGTACACTGTTCACTCAGAAAGTATATGAAATCCATTAGTTATAATTATTTGTATAAAACCTAGACTATAAATTGTCTGAGAGTAACAATAGTTTCCTGAAGAGCTTTTTAAGCTTAATCTTTAACAAATGTGTTCAATTAAGGGAAGACAATTCTGTCAGACATAATAATTCAATTCAAATGGTTCCTATGTATTTTAAACAATATCTTAGTGTGTTTCCACGGAGATTACGGGATAATCGCCATAAAAAGGCTTTATTTCTATTTTAAGTCTCTATTAAATACTATCGTAATAAATTGATCGAACATTTAGATAGAGAATGTAGTAATTTTTCTAATAAATCCTCCTAAAACAATAGATTTTTATCAGCAATTTGTTTTCTATCAACGATACTCTGGATGAGCAAGTTTTATAGTGAACGGTCAAACGATTTTATAGCTTAGATTTAAAGAAGCTTCTACTGTTTTGATGATGATAAAATAATAGAAAAAAATCCGTATTTTATGGACACAAAACGTATTAGCGTTCGCTATGAAACAAAATATGAAATTTTCGAATTTTATCGGTTCTAGATCTTTCTAAACGCGTAACTAAGCAGATTCATTTGGTCTCCTTTAAGAAAAGAACTTCGATTGTGACCAACAGGCAAGTATGAGTCGTAATTTGTATATCAAAAAGCCTTATTTGTATTTTAGTGTTAACCGTTGCATTATTGACCTGGCTTATGTTTAAAATTCGATAGAAATGGGTTCTACATACACATTTAGATGTTCGATATATGTTTCTGTGTGTTCGAGAGGATTAATCTAATATATAAAATTCTCGTGTCACGGTGTTCGAACTTGAACTCCTCCGAAACGGCTCGACTGAACCATATGAAAATTTATATAGTTATTCAGTAGGCCTGTGAATCGGACAACATCTATTTTTCATCCCTTCATCCGTTCACCCTTAAATTTTTTTTTTTAATTGTTGGATGTATTTTTTTTTTCATTTTTTTAAGATACAGCATATAAAAATACATACAACCCCCAATTTTCACCCCTCTACAGTCAA
>JAOSYY010000012.1:1811297-1823518 GCA_025727935.1 Hebomoia glaucippe
GTGATAAAATTCTGTTCAACGTAATATAAAATAGGTAATGTTTCAAAGTGGTTCTTTTCCTACATCAAGTGGCTATCCGCTGACGACTCACCCATTTTAACTTGAGATTTTTTGTGTCCCTGAGAGAAATTCAGTTCTTTTTTAAATTTCAAAATTATAAAATTGCTTACTTTAAGACTAGAGCTTTTGAGAGTGTAAGTACAAACAAGCGTATATAATCTTTACCTCTATTAATTACTTCGTTACGCCAAAAATAAATGAACTGATTTAGTTGGAATTTTGCACTGATATTCTTTAGAGTAACTGTATTGTCTTAAAAAATCTCAATTTAGTGAAAAAAAATAAATAAAAATAATAAAACAATAATACAAAGAAGCATCTGATTTCAACCACTAATTTGTCTATACCGAAAATAAAAATGCCAATCAGAACGAAATAAAAATATTATTATCTACATTCCCATACGATAAGTGTTTTTTTCCGCTTTACATTCAGCCGCATTAAACAGAAAGACATAAAAACCGGATTATAAGAGACGTTTTGGCATATTTGTTGCGTAAGTTAGAAAATTACCGAGATACACAGTATTAATTCTCCAAACGACAGTGTTTGTAAATGGAAAATACAGTTAAATCGCGACGACCGTTGACAGTTAATTATTTAACATTGTATCAATAACAGTAAACGCTAATGTTACAACTAAAACATCGATGTTAAAACCGCAGTTTAGTTAACAAGTGAATTAAGTGCTCGATCATGTAATGTGGTTTGGCCCGGGGCGAGGATCCCGTTTACAATATACGCACAATTTTCCTATATTACCAAAACCTGGTAATAAAAAGATACACTTCTCACGCTTCAGATATTTCAAATAAAAAGCAATATCTTCTCCGTAAAGCAAATTGATAGTCTTGTCCTAAAGTTATCGAAAACGTTTCTGCTTTGCAATATATTATTCACTGGCTTTTGGCCGCGATTTCGCTCGCGTTCATTTTTGTCAATCATTTTTAGTTGATTTATCGTACAATTATTTCGGTAAATGAATTGAACTCACACGACTTCTGCTTATTGTATACAGGATGTTTGGGGACTGCTCCCGAAGCGAAGACAGGTGATAGCACTAATGAAGGGACGGAATAAAATTCGATCTTGACTAAAAAAAAAACATATCTTTAAAACGTTTTATTAACGTTATTTCGGTCTATCATGTTAGTTCACCTGTTTCTGTTATCATGCTTCATTGCTAGTTCTTTTTTTAGTAAATATTGTATTTTTTATGAAACTATCGTTTCATTTAGCTGTACTTACAAGATGGAGCGCAAATAATGTTAATAAAAAGTCTTAAACATATGTATTCTTTTTGTCAGTATCGATTTTTTTCCATCACTTCATCAAAGGTGTCATTAGTACTATCACCAGTCTTCGTTTTCGGGAGCAGCCCCCGAGCAACTTGTATAGAAGACTTGGAGAAAATATTATCCAATACTTACAATACAATATTTGCCTGATATCGGATTCGAATATAACAGATTAAGAATAAACGAACAAGCAGACGAACAAAAACAGTTAAAAAAGGAAACTTCTCTCTGTGTTCTATCGTTCCATTCTAATCTCCGTCAATTTTTGCCTAAATTGAACAGACGAGAGACTTTAATTTATAGATTATATATATATTTAGAGTTATTTTAATTTATATTAGCTAAAGGTTCCAAATAATCATACAATATTAGTTTTACTCGTGTATTAAACCGCGGTTAAAAAATTTAACGCAATAGAAGATATGTGTAAGGTGAAACTAAACAAATTTTACAAATTCTGAGCCATATGTCCTAAAACAGTACGAATTAGCGGTCAACCATTACCTAGTCCAGAGAAGATTGCGGAACCAACCTAGCAATCGACCCAGTTCCATACTTACACGAACTTTGAATGTGGATGTTAGAAAATTAACTTCATTTCTTATTAAGTCTACGATAATATTAAATACTAGATTCTTTCATTCTTTTTATTATTCTTTATTGGCAATATATTATTATTGTATTATTCCACGTAAAATATAGAATTAAGCGTACCTTTTCTTGTCACCGCATTAGATTTGTCTATTATTTTGTTCGCTCTAATATATCTAATATTCTCACAATGTTCGTTCCCATACTCCTCCGAAACGGCTCGACTGATTCTTATGAAATTTGATATGCATATTCAGTAGGTCTGAGAATTGGTTACTATCTATTTTTCATACAACTTTGAAAATACTTACAATCCCAAATTTTATATATGTATCTGGGAAAACAACGTCAGCTGTATTTGTTTAAAGATCAAATGAAAGAAAAGTTAAGTAATACAATATACAAGAAAAATAATAAATAGTAATATAATAAAAAAAAGAGACAATGAAATTTAAAACAAGAATATAATGTTACAATAGAATTGTTGAAATTTTAAATCAAATATTCAAAATGCAAAGAAGGTAGGCATCTGAAATACCTGACGAAAATGCAAAGACTATTTACCTCTGGTCTACATTTTAACCAAATGCACTCTGACCTCTTCACCTTCAATACTTTTAGATAGTATAAAAGATTTTATTTCCGTTGCAAAATAAGGATTCTTATTCTCCTTACGGCCCTTTCTCGCATAAAAATAGTGGTTTATTCTTTAGGGAGTTCAACTTAGATGTGGCTGAAGTTTAATGTAAATTTTCATGTTTCCCGTATGACAGCTATTTGACCGTTAAATTTTAGTTCAGGGTTAATGCTTTAACACGAAATGTTTAGAAAAACGTGACAAATACTGTATATTGTATCTCTGATCGTTTCAAATCGTTTAAGAAGAATGAATTTTTATTTGTTTTACTTAATTATAGCTTCGATGGTATATGTTAAATAGCTATTTAAATATTTCTTTATTATATGATTTGTTAATATCTTAAATAAATCATAGGTCGTAAAGTGCTGTATGCGTTTGGACTTTAGTCTATGAATTTCCGAATTCTCTCTATGGCCGGAAGCGGAAGGTCACTAAAAATTATGTAATGGAATTAAGGCCTTAAGATTAACAACGCATCTCTTGGAACTATCTGGCTTGAAGGTGGCAAGATGCGTTTCGATTTTAGTCTATGAATTTCCGAATACTCGAAATAAAAATAAATAATGTTTGGCAACGCGTCTTCAAGATCTACTGATCTTGGAGGTATCAATGGGCGACATAAATTGCTTAATATCAGTCAACTGTAACTCGTTTGCCTTCCTATCGTATAAAAAAAGCAAAAATATTAAAAATGAAATGGTTGAAAGTATAACTTGTCCAAAAAGTGTTCTTAAAAGATTATACTTAACTTTACAATTTGAACAAAGAATTTTAAATGTATTAAAGCACGGGAGGAAACTGCCCGGATCTTATTGGAGCAATCAGATTGTGCAGATTCCGTTTAACATTAGCAAAATTCTTGTCGAAATCCAATCGCATTACGGAACCATTTAAACTTTGTGCCGCGGCAGAATTCTCTAATTTCTCTTCCGTTGAAAAAATAGGCTTACAATCGGCTTTAAATCGTAACCCGACCCAAATAATTCGGCCCCTCTGTTCGTTTTGTTAAATTGAATGTGTGGCATGTAGATGTTGGAATTTTTAGTGTTGTAATTATTTTTTTAAGTGCTTGTTTCTGCCTATTATATATGTAAAGTGCTGTGTGCGTTTAGATTTCAGTCTATGAATTTTCGAATTTCGAAAAATAAGTAAGGCCAGCAACAGAACGTCCTTAAAATGCCAAATGATGTTTGGCTAAGGGCTTAAGGTTAGCAATACACTTCTATGGTGTCCATGGGCGACAGGAATCGCTTAGTATAAGTGAACTGTATGCTCGTTTGTCTTCCTATCGTGAATCGTGACGATACGTATACCTTGTTCTCATTTTGAACTCTTAAAATGTTTGTAGACAATATGACACAGTATATTAAGGTTTAATTGCTTTTACAGATGTCAGCGTTGCCATGGTAACAGTACTTCGGAGATCGTACTTTATATATTACTAGCTGACCTAGCAAACGTCGTTTGGCCACTTAAAAATAGGGGTTGACTGTAGAGGGGTGAAAATTGGGGGTTATATGTAATTCTATATGCTGTATCATAAAAAAATAAAAATAAAAATATCTGAAATTGAAAAGAATTATTTAAGGGTGCATTACCCTTAACATCTAGGGAGATGAAAAATAAATGTTGTCCGATTCTCAGACCTACCCAATATTCACACAAAATTTCATGAGAATCGGTAAAACCGTTTCGGTGGAGTTTAACCACAAGCACCGCGACACGAGAATTTTATATATTAGATACGAGCTGACCCCGCAAACGTCGTTTTGCCACATAATAATAGGGGTTGACTGGAGAGGGGTGAAAATTGGGGGTTGTATGTATTTTTATATGCTGTATCTTAAAAAAATGAAAAAAAAAATTTTCGTCCAAAAATTAAAAAAACAAATTTAAGGCTAAACAAGTCTTATCACTTAGGGGGATGAAAAATAGATGTTATCCGATTCTCAAGCCTACTGAATAACTATATAAATTTTCATAAGGTTCGGTAGAGCTGTTTCGGAGGAGTTCGATTACGCACCCCTTGACACGAGAATTTTATATATTAGAAGATACAATCATCTCATTGAACTAAAAGTAAGAAATATGCCTTTGCAAAAGCCTTAATTGTTTATATTTCTGTCATTACTATAGCATATACTAAAGAAACTCATAATATACGAGAAAAAACGAAGACATTATTATTTTTAATTTCCCCAAAGCGTATTGTCTCAGAGTATTCTTATCACGTCCCGTTTTCATAAATACTCTGCCTACCTAACGTTTCGGTGCGTCAACAAGACTGACTTGAATAGAAAATATCTGACATAATTTTTTGAGACAAATTCATTGTTTTATTCAAACACTGAGCTAAATATATTATAATAAAACGTTGTGTCCAATGAATATTATTTTTCTAAAAACATACCTTAGTTATAATAGATGCAAAAGTCGTGAAGTGCTATGCGCATTTCGATTTCAGTCTATGAAATTAATAAGGCCGGCAGCAAAACGACAGAACGTGAAAAATGATGAAATAAAGGGCTTAAGGTTGGCAACCCGTCTTCTAGATCTACTGATCTTGGAGGTGTCCATGGGCGCTTAATACAAGTGAACTGTATGATCGTTTGCCTTCCTATCGCATAAAAAATACAATTATATAATCGACTAGATTTTTAAAGCGATAGACAGACAATGAATTCTATTACTGTAACGAAAATATTTTTATCGAAGCAAAATTCACTTGGAAATTAACTTTCTGGCATGTTCCTTTATAGCGTTGTCTGAAAACTAATTTATTTACTGTTCAATGTATTGTGACAATTGTTTTCCAATTCGTCGCAATAAAATGTAGAGAAATTCATTTGAAAACGAAATCGACGAAGCGTAAATAAACTTACACTGAGCAATTTCATCGTTTCTATAATTCAGATAAAAAGTTTTTATAAATTCTGACTTGGATTTTGATATTCTAAATGCGTTTTATTAGCTTTGATGAGAATTTTTATCAAGTTTACACCGAGTTTTGTTTTATTAAAACAGATGTGTACTTTTTATTTTTCATCGATAGACCCTGCCAGAATTACAAAACAATTTGTAGACTTCTAAGAGATACGAAAAGTTGCCAATTATGAATAATACATTGATTCTAGGGATTATATTAATGAAATACAATATTCAAGTATAGACTATCTGTGGCGTCGCTCGTCGTGTTGTCATGGCCGAAAATAAAAACTAAATGCAAATTAGAACATTAGTACGGAACGGATACGTTACCAATTGTCATACAGGGAGTGTATACTGTATATAGTCCCGGAGCACGTCTGAAGATATTATATAATTAAACAAGAGAAGAATCTACGTATATAAAAGAAAATCGAGTTAGTTACATTATTTATAAATCAAGAACAACTCAACTGATTTAGCTGAAAATTGCTTAGAACGTAGCTTAGGACTAGAAGGCGGACATAGGATACTTTCTTTCTTTTTTAAATTATCAAAATCTTTTTTAAATCTATGTTGATTATCCTTACAAAGAATTCATCTAAATAATTTAAAAAACTGCTCATTCACTGCCTATAAGGCAAAACAAAGTTTGCCGGGTCAGCTAGTATACATTAAGAACACAATTAATAAATGTTTTAATATGTAGCTAGTTTTAAAATTTAATTCATATTTTCTGATCGTCATAAGAATGTCGATCTCCCATCCATATGTCCGAGGAGTGATTGGGCGGCGAAATATTACAAGCTTTCTATTACGTTCATCTGATTTTTACGTTTACAAACCATTCCTTTGAATTAAGTTTTTTCGATCAACTAAAGAATAAAAAATAATAATAATTTAACGAAACTAAAAATCACGCCTTGTATCATATTTTTCGTATATCGAACGCTTCATCCTTTTTTCGCAATAATACTAATATTTTCCGTTAATTTTTATTTCCTACTTATTATTTTTCATTTTTAGTTAACTTTATGATGCACTTTAGAAACGTATTCTTAAGATATTTTAAATTATATTTATCAAAATTTTTTAAAGAATACGCCTTAGGACTTCAGAACTCACGAATTCGACCGTCATTTATTGTGATAAAAAACATATATCTTCTCCATTATACTATATGTGGCGGAAAAATAAAAATATGGTATAAAGAGCGTCTACATATAAATATTTCTATACAGTAATACGTAGTACTATGAACTACGCATGCTTTTAAAAACGTTAATTCATAAGTTGTTCCTTTACATCGTTAATCGGTAAAATATAAGCACAATATAGGCTAAAGATCTTCTTACCCTTATTGGGTCAAAGACTAACAAACCGGAATCCGCTTTAAACTTTAAGGCAATATTAATTAAGGACGTAGGTACTTAGAGCCCATTCAATATTGATAAAATCTTTAATTTCGATTCTAAGCAATACAGTCTCATTTTCGCTTTAACCCTACTTCACTTTACAATATGGAATTACGTTCAACGCTCTAAAAGGTCAATAAGTTTCTTACAAAGGTGTATTGAAAAAAAGGTAACTTCGCCCGGATTTCCTTTTGAAAAGTTTTCGCGCTGACACATTCTGACGCGAGTAAAGTGAAATATAACGTTACGAACGAAATTAGTTTGAGTTCATATAACGTTACTCGGTTACAGTCTTAATACTGAAATATGGAATTTTAGCAGACTCTTTCAAGGAATTCATATTTTTCGATAATATACTGTGATATACCGTTATACCGTTATACCGTTATACCGTTCAAGTATTATGTAAGCACTATGGGGAAGGGTGGGGGGTGGAGGTTTTTGTTTTGCGAAATGGACGGTAGGTCTAGATAATAATTAGATTGTACTTCTGATCATGAATCATTAAAAATTAATTTATCAATTGAAAAATGTTTACGTAAGCATTGGAAACGGGGGAAAGAGCTTTGCTTAATTTTCTGATAAGGGGGTTGGGGGAGTAAATAATTGTAATAATTTTGTGTATGTGACATCGATAAACTCAGAAACTACGCGACCGATCATTAAGAAAATTGTTATATACATTTTTACGGAAAAGTTTTTGTGAAAGGTATATATTAATATCTTATGTAATCTTCGTCAGCTATTGACTAGACATTTTTATATGTTCTTTATAGCCTAAACTGCATTCGATGTATAATAACACGTAGATTAGGTTTTTATTAAATTATTTCTAAGATATACGTATAATAATATTATTCCTTATGAGTCCTTTACAGGTTAATGTAATATTTAGATGTCGTGAATAAGATTTAAAAGTAGAGTTAAATAACAGTTTTAAATATGTGCTAAATTATAAATAGCTTTTTATACGTGTTCCTTGAAAAGAATCCATATCTCTTCACAGCGGTTCATCGTTGTCGTCGAATCCTACATTTTAGAAATTAGTGAAATTTTAAAACGTTTGATTTTTTAATTCCTCGACTCAGCGGAAATTCTTTGAATATCTCCTATGACGGTTTCAAGTGTTCTTAGTCGCTAAGTAGTTTGCAAATGCAAAGTTAGCGGTCTTTAATGACCCTGATCTCTTCTACCCTTTTTTGCTAAGGTCAAACTGGAAGGCGTTTTACTAAAAGGTAAAAAGTCTACGTAAATCTTTTTCAATTTATCTCAATCCTAAACTGTCTCGGTAATCTCGTATTCACGTGCGATCGTGATTTAATTTTTGGAAATAGACCTGACATTTCTTATGACACGGCAGTTTATTACGTCTAAAGCAATAATTTCGTCTAAGCTTTAGTTCATTTATTTAAACCCCGTTTGTGTCTTAGTTACTGACTGATTTGTAACAAATAATAAAATTAAAAAGATGACTTTTTCATAGGTAGAAAAGTCGTGAAGTCGTCTGTAGATTGCCGAATACACTAAATAAAACTAAAATAAAACCGGCAGCAGAACATCTGATGAATAATTTAATATGGCCTAAAGGTTGACAACGCGTCTCTTAGAACTACTGATCTTAGAGCTGTCTATGGGCGAAAGGAATCGCTTAATATAGGTAAACTCTATGTTTGTTTGCCATCCTATCGTATAAAAAAACAACTACATCCGCTTTCAAATAAAAACCCGCATAAAAATTGACTCATTACTTCAGGCGCTACGATGCTACATCCAGACCCACACGCATACACGTTAAAATTATAACACCGCTTTTTATCCGACGTCAGAGATTTTAATACGAAATATAACTAATTGTAACATCGAAAAAAGTTAGACAATACATTATGCCCTACATACAAAACTGAAGTATTACGAGTACGGTAAGATATTTTAAGAAGAGTTTTCATTTATTGTTACAAGATACGTTTGAGTAAATTTAAAATGTTTATCCGGGGATTTTTCCATTTAGGCTTCATGATAATTCGTCATCATGTTAACGGGAGGAAAAACCAATTTGCGTTGGACACGATGTCATTGTTTTTGATTAAAATTATTATTGTTCTGTTTCATTCGTTCTCCTCATCAACAGTTTTGTGACGCAACGGCAATTCAGTACAATTGCGTTTAAGAAAATTCACGAAATTTTATTTTGCTGAATTGCGTCTCGTTCGTCAAATAGAATTCTATTCATTTGAATATTATGTTTATTTGAATACGTGCACAATTTTGTGAACGTGTCACTTAGAAATATTTATTATCTTTTCATTTTATCGGACTCGAACAGAACAGATTATTCTAAAAGAAAATATCCTATTTTCACTATAAAAACTGACTAATCTTATGTCAACCAAACAATACTTCGTACGTCGAAATTAAAACGGCCTTTCCATCCTTTCACGATAGTTACAGACGTTGTTTCTATGTTCCTCCCAAATTATAAAACAATAAAAAATTATTTCTACTATAGTAATATAAACTGTTATTTTATACAAAAAAAAGTTTAATTAAAAGTATGATTTTTTTTAAAATACGATAATCGTCTACCTGTTAGCTCTAGATAATCTCCAAAGCATCTAAATCAATCTGAACAAGTACTTCACTGGCAAATAGCAAATATTATAGGTCACTTTTTTATATGATAGGAAGGCAAACAAGCATACAGTTCACTTATATTAAGCGATTTCTATCGCGTATCGACACCTCTAAGATCTAGGAGACGCGTTGCCAACCTTAAGACCTTATTTTATTTAAATTTCGAGTATTCGGAAATACATAGATTTCACTTACGATACTTTCAGAAATATAGGATGCTGCGCTTAATCAAAACCTATTAAAATTCAATGGCCAAGCTTCCGTCAACTATATAATTTACATTGAAAACCGTACACAAATCCCTTAGACTTAGACGTAAACCAAGATACATACAGCACGACTTTGATCCAATTTAGATATTACTTATTCATTACATCTTGCCGTTATTCAAAATAGTTGATATCGTAGTCTCTAGAGTAATGGACTCCAATATTTGTGGAGATGGACTCCGCGGCTCTTTGTATACGTGGAATACATTTTAAACAAACGCATCTTGATTCTGATATCAATTTGAATATCAATACTGAATTCTGACTCTTATCACATCAATCACGTCCAAAATAAATTTAATATTGGAATTTGATATGTAATAATATCAGGTCAGGTCTTAGTGCATCTTCTACTTTTCTTTCGCGAATCGTTTTTCCACAGGGCGATTTTTTCAGAGGCAAAAAGTAATTTGGCAGTAGATATTTTAGCGACATTACAATTACCATGAAGTAATAAATAACTTATAGTTATTTTGTGAATTCTGAGTCATAGACTTCTATTATCTTTCAGTGTTTGAACGTTGTTTTGTGACTACAACATTTATAAAGGTATTCGTTCCATACATTTAATGCCACACTTTTCTTTAAAAACATAGTCAAACAGACACATAGATAAGTCTATTCTACCTTTAAGAGACCTTTAAGAATTTTTTGTAAAAAGAGACGAGATGAAACCTCTGATACTTGTTATATCAAGTCATGATAGACCGTTAAATTATTTAATGTTATTTATATTGAATTAAATACACCAAAACAGCTATATTAGGCCGTTCCAAACATTTTGTCATATTTCTTAAAGCCAAATCTTAGAGTTCCTAAAAGCATAAATATATTATAATAGTTATTATTTTTCCATAGACGCAATACACCAGCTATGAGAAGCCGCAGAATTGTTTGCATTACGACTAACAATACGTGTCTTGAACTTTCAGTGACTTCAAAGAAATAGAAACGAAATGGGCATTCAGCTACGATTGCTCCATCTACTCTTGTGTTTGACAGAAAGGTCTGTTAATAACGTCCCGAGCCTTTATATACAATTGTATGTATCCTTTGAAGATAACAAAGCAGAAAGAAATATTTCGTGACACCAAAATAGAGGCACAGACTGTTTGAAACAGTTGTTGAATACTAACATTTGCTAAGTGCTTGTGGAAATGTTGAAGAAACGTTGTTAATTATTTTCTGTATAATAGAGCGTGAGGAGAAATATTTTTAATAACATACAGTAGTGGAAATTATTTAAAAATACTGCGTGACATTTTTGACAAAGACGCAGATAAAAGTTTATAAGAATTGTAGACGATATGTGCGATGGAACTCCAACTGTTCGTTATATACTGTGGCAAAAGTTTGCTGTGGCATTGATAAAAGGTTGAAAAAAACAACTGACACTTCCACAGATCTTCCAAGGGGACGGATGAATGGAACTCCCGACAGTTCTAAGATATGAAGACAGGAGGAATACGACACGTCTTTGAGAAGTTATACTTCTGTGACTTAAAAAAAATCATATATTAATATTGGAATATTATATATTCCTTACGCTTTTGTTTATAAAATGCACTCATAATGAGATGATAATTGTTTTTTGACATAAAATATACTTACTAAGCGAAGTTGTTTTATTGACGGCTTTTATAGACATAATATTAGAAAGATAAAGAGTTTGTTCGTTGAATGCGCTAATCTCGGGAACCGCAAGTCCGATTTGAAAAATTCTTTCAACATTGAATAGTACATTTATCTATGAAGACTACAGACTGTATTATATTTTCAAAAAAATAGGAATCCTTACTAAAAGTCTAATAATGTAACCTGAGGTGTAAAAATAGAAATGAATGCGAGCGAAGCCGCTCTCAGAAGCTGGTGTAGACGTATTTTTCATTCGTCCTTCGTAATAGAAATTATATACAGGTCAGTAAATTTATCATATTAAAATATGCTCAAATACTACAACAAGTGCTCGAATAGGTAAAGCTTTCTATTTTTGTATTAGATACTTAATTTATATTTAATTTAAAGCCGTAACTCGTGTCTCTGGTCTCCCCATTAATGGACGTGTCAACAATATTTCAATATACCTCTCATCTGCGTAATATTTGAAAATAGCTAGACCTACATTATAATATGATTTATATATTGAAATAATTGATATTCAGTAACAAGCACTGCCACGCGTCAGACTATAGGTATGACGACACTAACAAAAAATCAAAGATTTGACGATTTCAGGGTAAAATAGTTATAAAAACGATTTGGAATACTGATATACTTTTATTTAAAAATTGAGATTATTAAGATTTTTAATAAATTAAAACATTGGAAATACTGTAATCGGCCATTTTGACTGAAACACCGATCATATGGCACGACGTCACGCCATTGTCAC
>JAOSYY010000012.1:1834661-1844834 GCA_025727935.1 Hebomoia glaucippe
TATAATCGGTTAAGTGGTTTAGGAGTCCATTGAGGACAAACATTGTGACACGAGATTTATATATATTAAGATAAGATACACCAGCACAAAGCAAACATTGACAAATTAAATAACAATTTTCCTTATAACGAATCTTACATACTTAATTAGTTCCGAAAGAAGACGGTACAATATTTCAAACTCCGAGAAATGTCCGAGAAATCATAAAATTGAGCGATATTCCGCATAAATCAGGCAAGTAAATTACTACAAAAAGAAAAAATACCATTAAACCAGTCACTTGGAAGATCAGTACTGTGATTTGATTCATGAAATTCATTTCAGTCCCACCCTTATAACTTTTCGAATAAGTTATGGAAGCTAATTCTATCGCGTTTTGTTTTTATACCCTCCATTGTAGGAAATAAAAGGTTATTATGTGGATTTGAATTTTGAAATGTTCGAAATCGCAACGAACACGATATACCATTACCCTTATAAAGTCATTTGAACTAAATTACGAGGAAATTACATTGAAAATTATACTGCAAGTTTGTAAGGCAAACCTTCACTGAGGTTAGCTTTAAAGCTCATTGGGATCATGAAATTCATAGACATGCTAATTGTTTTCTCCGTATTAAAGTTCATCAAACTACTTCAGCGATTTAGATAAAAATATACTTGCGTTTATAATATCAGTTAGGATTACATATAAACAAACATGTGGTTATATTTACTAATTTTCTAATTATATCCTTTACCACTGCCAATGACGTACATTGGATACTGAGTGTGGGTAGGCTAACAGTATACAGGGTGTTAAAAGACTGCTCCCGAAAACGAATACAGATGATAGTACTAATAATACCTTTGATGATGGGATGGAAAAGAAATCGATCCTGATTAAAGAAAAAAACATATTTTTAAAACTTTTTATGAGCGTTATTTACGCTCCATATTTTAAGCACAGCTAAATGAAACGATAGCTTCGTAAAAAATACATTACTTTACTAAAAAAAAAGAACCAGCAATGAAGCATGATAATAAAAACAGCTGGACTAACACGACGGAGCGAAATAACGCTAATAAAACGTTTTAAAACCATGATTTTTTTAGTTAGGATAGATTTTTTCCCGTACCATCATCAAAAGTGTCATGAGTACTATCATCTGTCTTCGTTTTCGTAAGCGGTCCCCTTACACTCGTTATAAGTTAGTATGTACGTATTCTTAGCAGTAAAAGTATATGGATTTCTTAAACACTCAGTACATACAGATAAACACGTCTGTTTTCCGTAAGGGTAGACAGATACTACGTTTTTCTACTTGCGATGATCCTGACAAATTTCGCTTCCGTTACTCCCATTAGTGCTATCATACACGCTCGTCAATTGAAGAATCTGTTGCCGTCCTTAGGAGGTCCTCGATTTGGTCTTGGAACGTGTGTCAACCATCACTGACACTACCTTTCAAAATCGGTTCATATATCTGCTCTGTCCTCCTCAACATGCCGAAACCACCGAAGCGTCCTTTCACAATTTTCGTCACTACATACCCTTCACATAACCAAATAAACTATACATAATAGATTATCAAGAATTAGTATGATTGTAGAATCGGTAAAAACCGGAAGTTTAATTAAAAATAAAAGACGAACGCAAACATTGATGCTTTCTTAATGTAACCCGGCATTATGTTGTAATAAAGTAATTAAAAAACAAAGCCTCCGCTATACCGTCAGCATTTTTCTTATAAAAACTCTAATATAAAGAGCTCGAGTTTATATTAAAAAACTTATTGTGAAAAGTGCAAAACATTAACAATGGAACAATCTCACGTGTAATTCGCGGGTTCGTTATTATTTTTCTTGTTAATAATAACGGTCAGGAAACAAAAGCTCTATTGTCGCCGTGTAGGAGTGAAACGACAACGTAGCTTTTGGGGTCACCAAATGCATTTTTAGAAATCCACTTTTAAATAATATTTTTAACTCTCGAACCAGAAAAGAGGTTATAGTAATAAGTGTGGATTGCGTACAACTACGCTACACAAAACGCTCATTCGATTCTCGCTGGGTGCTTAAATGATATGTAGGACTATTTCGTCAATTTTATATATGAACTTTATGCGATAGGAGGCAATCGAGCATAGTTCATCTATACTAAGCGATTCCTGTCGCCCTTGGACACCTCCAAGATCTAGAAGGCGTGTTGCCAACCTTGGGGTCTAAGCTAAATTACATCATGTGTAATTTTTAGTGACGTTCTGCTGCGGACCTTATTAATTTTTTCAAGTTTACACAGTGACAAAGTTGGATTGCGATATCGTTTCACCAATACTAATTTTTAAAGCAAATAATATAAGTTTATTAAATTTGAACTTTCCCGCGCATCAAACGCACATTGAATTGACAGATGACGTTTGTGAGCTATGAAAATGAAAACCTAGAAGCATCTCGTGATTGTTAATAATTTATAATATCAATTCCATTGTTTAAGTATTCTAAATTGTGATTTGGAACAGACGTTGTTAGTAATAACGTTAAATCTCGTTTATTTGTCGAACAGAGAAACTCAATTGTGTTTGATTTACTGTGTCGTCCTAACACCGAAATTATTAGAAAATATCTTACATATAAATAACGATAATACGGTACACGTCAACCTAATTTACTACTTCTAACATTAGCTATCTAGCTGTAAAAGTCCTTTCAAAATCGGTCCAGCCGTTTCGCAGATTATCCGAAACATAAAAACAAAAAAAAATATGTTTAATTTTACGAACATTTAGAAAGACCATGTTATATTGATATTACAAACAGACACCTCAGTTTTTTATATGTATAGATAAACTTAGCAGCTGCTTAATTTTGAGAATCAAAAAGGTGAAAGATTTTTAGAAATTCCATTCATATCCGGATATTATAAACAGATGTGTAAGAACGCGTCAAAAATTAATGGATGTCATATGACTAAAGTATCACTTACCATCAAGTGACTCATGAAACTACGAACGTCTTTAATATAATGAATATATCATGTTTCAAATAGCTAATAAAAATAAGGCCGGCAGCAGAACGTCACTATACATGACAAACGATTAATATGGCTAAGGACTTTTTCGCAACGCGTCTTCTAAATCTACTGATCTGAGTAGTCTGTAGGGGCGACAGGAATCGTTTAGTAAAGGCGAATTGTATGCTCGTTTGCCTTCTTATCGTATAAAAAAGTCAAAGCAGTATTTAAAGGAGCTTATATGCCCTTATGATTTTACAAAAATAGCAGGTTCAATTTGGACTCGAATTGCAAAGAATATGTCAGAATGGAGACTTTTAGAGAAGACCTAGATAAATAATTACCGTTTGCCGAAAAAAATAAAATATATATTTATATAAGTAATAGAAATTAATTAAAATCTTAGGCATGTACATAACTTTTTTGTAATTTAAACTTAATTCAGCAATTAAGGCTTTTTATTTTATTTATTTATTTATATGGCCGTATATCGTTGCTTTGTCAACCACTTCTAGTTGTCGATCATATATTTGGATAAATTTATTATAAATAAACACAGAGTTAGTATAGATTTATTATATCAATAAAACAAAGATGTATTCTTTTCCATGTAATCTCATTTGAGTGAAACATTGAACTATAAGCTCCAAGATTCGCTCAATCCACGAGAAAATTAATCAAGTGGTTTCGGGCATTAGCTTGTACCTACATACAAACAGATAGACAGATAGACAAAATATGTAAGATAAACTTTTTCGTCTTCTAACACAGTGTTCACTTAAATTCATTAATTGTACACACACGCGGTTTCTACCGATTTACGAAACGAGAATCTGGGGTAAAAATGTATATTTTTAGTATATAAATGTGTCTCTTGAGATCACGTATGACATTGGCCAGCATTCGTACTTGAAACACATTACGGTCCGAGCTTCATGGAACCCTTTTGAATACAATCTAAGTTACACTCGAGAATTCCTCAGTTATTTAGTGAGATGAGTACAACCTTGATGAGCATGACGCAGTGTATGAGTTAAAAAATAATTCAGTATTCATAAATATGCCTCAGTTTAGATTTTAATAAACTTGAAATACGCTCCTGTTTTTCCGAAGACATTAAATATTTTTTTTAAACCAACCGGACGTTAACATTAATGGGATACTATGTCTTAAAACAAACATTAAGCAAATTTTATCATCATTTATCTAGTAGTTTCATATATTCCGAACTAACAGTGAAACGAGCTTTTTTATATACGATATATAGATATATAGAAAATATTTTTTATTTTTCCCCAGTCAAACTTTTAATGACATTAAAATAAACGTTTATATTTTTTGATAATAAAACTTAATTAAACATAAATGTAAAACGTCGCCAAAATATCCAAAATGCACTCCAAAATGTTTACCCAAATTTCAAACAATGATTTGGGAAGTAAAAAAATTATCAGAGCGTAATGCGATAGCCTAGTTTTTTGGATTGTGAAATTACTTTGCAACAATAACTTCATATTGCTTTTAAAATTTGAATAATAATTTAAAAATAAAATGATTGTGGAAAGCATCGACTTTTTAGCCAATTGACTTGCGAATTTTTCAATCATAACAATGTATGCCATTTATTTCTCATACATAAATCTCATGTTGTACTTTTAAGAAAACGAATTAATTAAAACCTTATTTACGGCAACCTTTGTCGATGTGGCAACACATTTATAAATTCAACTTAATTTAATTAACAATAAGCGAACAAAACTTTCTATACGTTAAGTTAAATAATAGTTGATTTATAAACATAAAGTTATGAAGTCAAATGGAAAATTTTTCATTTTTTATTCTTTTCGGCTGTTAAAGATCAATAATTAATATATTATTACATCTATAAAACTGTCTGTAAATAATTCCCTTCAGTATACCTTTATAAATTACATTTTTCTTTTAAATACGAAGCTACAGTATCAAAAGAATTATTAATTATTACGTTCGTGTTTTATGTATTTATAATTAAAAACCGTCTGACAGAATTTAATTATTCTAGCTAGTAATTAGTTTTCAAAATATAATTTATAGCTAAAATAAGAAGCTAATTTATTTTCATTTAGTATAACAGAAATCTTATCTGTTATATCGCCGAAATACGTATAAATGAGAGAAATGAGTGTTCTTTAAATAAAAATAGACTAGAATTCAAAATAACACTTCGTTTTACAAATGACGAAGCGAGTAACACAATCTTATTCGGTGAAATTCTCGCTCAAAAATGCTTTCTTATTTTTAATCTATTAGGAATTTTACTTATTCCCTTTGAAACCTCATTCCTTCAAGATGACACCATGACTAATAGCGTTTACGTCACGTTACGCCCTAACATAATTTTTCTTCCTAAACTTTCGTGCAACGTCCATTCGAGAAATGAATACTTCCTATTGCTTAGATGGTACATTTTCTTTTTATTTATTAGGTGTAACGTGTAAAATCAAGAACATCTTGATATTTTCCCGCAATTTTTTTGTGAATCACCCATATATTTTTCAGGAAAATAAAGCTCTTTTTTCGTGGTACTGTTAACTTTGACGAGGTCACGCCGTTAGACTTTGCGATTGTTGTAAATAAATATGCAGTTTTAATTTAATAGAGAATTTATCTCGAATGACGTTCTGTTTGAGGACGATTCGGACACACGTTATTTTTAGTTGTTTTAAAATAAAAACTGAGACTCGAAATATCTGTGTGAAATATCTGTGTAAAAAGAGTTGAGTACACAAGTTGATATATTGATATATTGTTTTTATAGTCAATTTTGTACGGTATTATGGTAGTAGGAGCATAAGGTTCACTTCATCTTAGTTAGGTATGTGATGTCTCAGCTAATTAATCGTTAATTTTTGCATTGACTATTCAGAAATTAATAGACTTAACTAGAAATGCACATTACAGTTTTTTACGAGTTTTCCTATAAACGGTACGTGGTATTAACAGAATTTTATAAATTTTCCCATATTTACAGAGTGTTTGGGGACTGCTCCCGAAAACGAACATGGGTGATAGTACTAAAGACCTAAAAAAAACCATCCATGAAGCATAATAACAAAAACAGCTGGACTAACATGATGAAGCGAAATAATGCTAATGAAACGTTTTAAAAATATGATTTTATTCATCAAAGGTGTCATTAGTACTATCACCTGTGTTCGTTTTCGGGAGCAGTCCCGAAACATTCTGTATAATTGACGAAACTTTAGACATAGAAATAAGATGTCAACAGATTATACACTTTTTATTGTTAGTTATATGTTTATTTAAACGATATATGATCTCGCAAAATATTAATCCTTTCAAATACTTTAGAATAACGAGTAAGGCTGCTTTTCGTCCTTAAAAACGCCATGTTTGTATGGCTATGCGCAAAACTTTTGTTCCAGATTCAGTTGAAGAAAACCAGTTTTCAATGAAGTTATAGCCGAGAATGACACCAGTGAACCGCGAAATGAGCTTTGCTTCCAAGACCGAATAGGTATTTGAATTTTTAACTTATGTTGTAAATATACCGACTGTAATTTTAATATTTTATATTTTTATTTATTTTTTATTTTTTTGATTATCCTAGCTGACTCGGTAGACGGTGTCCTATTTTAACTTTGAATATTGAATTCGAAATTCAAAAAAATTGTCGTTAACTTTTCTGAAATATTCTTCAATATTTCTAAGGTTCCGCTCAAATTTTTAAATTTTAAAGATTTCTAGGCATTTTCAGGTATTACTTTTGTTATAGCGTTAACGTTCTCATATGTACTTTTTATAGAAATTAGTATTGATTGGTTTTACCTGCCATTTTATGTTTATTACACTTATTACATTAGCTATCTGCCAGTGAATTTGTCGAATTGTTTACGAGATCAGCTAGAACAAATGGACAGACATACGTTTTACAAAATGGTGCTTCTTTTATAGGGACCGTTTATACATTTATATGGATTCAACAATTATTTTGATATTACAAACCGACACATCAAATATGTGTATAGATAACACCTTGAATTTCATTCCAACAAGTAAGTTCTAGAAGACACATAATAATTAATAACAATAATTCATATTAGCTTCTGATTCTATTTCGATTTTTACGTCATTGCACTTTTAGAAAGGATATATTTTTTTTAAATATAATATATCCTATAGCCTTCCTCGATGAATGTACTATGCAATACTGAAAGAATTTTTCAAATCGGTACAGCAATTGAGATTAGCACGATCAAACAAACAAACAAAATCTTCAGCTCTTTTAATTATAGATGATGTACCAATGATGTACCAAACTTGATATAAATGAAAAAATCACAAAATTTTGTTTTCGAGTTTAACTTCGCAAGAATAATTGAAAGGCACTTTGTATTGTCATCGTTAAAATGTTTAGAAGACTCTTTGTGAATGTTTTATACAGTTTTTACAACTGAAAAGTTAGCGTTTTTATTTGCGACCTCACGGTTTATTGCTGTTTACAATTTTAGCACGCCGGCCCCGTCTTCACCCGGAAGGGACTTATTTATGTGATATTTAAGTTTGAAATAACACATTTATTCCTGGACTGTCAACTTTTGATCCCTCTGGAGTTAAAATTTCGCTATAGACGACTTGGTCACACCGTTACCATAAAAATATAAACATCCATAGACGCGAAAAGACTAGCTACGTCTGAATCGTAAAATTGAAAGGCAGTTGATCCGCGCAATGTTATGTAGCATCAAATAAAATAATTACGAGGTATGTTTTACTTGTATTATACTAGCTACATTATTGGACTTTTAGTAATGATCCCTAATTTTTTTGAAAATATAATATATCCTATAGCCTGTCTCGATAAATGTACTATCCAACACTGCAAGAATTTTCCAAATCGGACTAGTAGTTCCTGAGATTAGCGCGATGAAACAAACAAAACTCTTCAGCTTATAATATTGGTATAGATAAAAAAGCAGTTTTAACGACTTAATTTTTTAAATGCTTTCTTCAATATAATACAACAAGGAAATGAGAATTCCACAAAAAATTACTTAATTTACATTCAAGTCTTGCACATTCATCCACAAATTCAAACATCTTTGAATCACTGAATAATAATGGCGCCTTCCTTTCTCCCGCCAAACCTAACTAATTTATAATTTCCGCGAAAGAAAAACAATTTTCATTACAATAATATACGCCTCGGTAGGTATTTTAATGAGCAATTTTAATTGATAAAGCAGTAATTGATGTTTATTCTGTCGTGTCGTCTAAAATGCCTTTAATTTTGTTTAATACAGATGAAAAAGAACAAGATAAATATTTCTGTCATGTCAGTCGCTGTTTGTTGTCTAAACTAATATTATAAAGAGTAAAGATTTATTTGTTTGTTTGCATTAAAAAGGCTCTGAAACTACTTAACGAATTTGAAAAATTCTTTCACTGTTGGGAACATAGGCTGATATATTTTCAAAAAAAAAGGCTCCTTACTAAAAGTCCAATAATGTAACCCAAGGTATAAAGATCGAGATAAACGCAAGCGAAGCCGCTAGCAGAAGTTAGTTAATGATATGTTTAAAATCTGTACAACGTACGAATTATCACTAAAAGATGTCGGTAGCTTAAAATGAGCTTAGGTTCAATAAAAAGAATTTGTTAATATATGAATAAATGAAATGAAAAATAAATAAGACCGGAAATAGAACGTCACTAAAAATGACAATTGATATAATATGTCTTAGGCCTTAAAATTGGCAACGCATCTTCTTAATCTTATGATCTTGGAAGTGTCTAGGGCGATAAGAATCGCTTAGTATATGTGAACTGTATGCTCGTTTGCCTTCCTATCGTATAAAAAATTAGTAATCATTTACAATGCATTGCCATATATTATGTTAGTTAATTGTTATATTATTCTTTATAAATCATTTATAGCAAAACTAGCTGTCTCAGCAAACGTCGTTTTGCCACATAAAAAATAGAGGTTGGTCGTAGATGGTTGAAAATTTGGGGTTGAATGTAATTTATATGCTGTATCATAAAAATAAAAACAAAAGATATTGTGTAGATAATAAAAAAAATAAGTTGCACCACCCTTATCAATCAGGGCGATTAAAAATAGATCGTAACCGATTCTCACACCTACTGATTAAGCAAATAAAATTTCATTAGAATCGGTCGAGCCGTTTCGGATGAGTACGGAAGCAAACATTATGACACGAAATATATAATTCTAAAATAAATATAGAGAAATATTTTTTAAATCAGAATTTTAGTAGTACTGTGGCTTAGTTCGTAATTTAATGAAACTATTTAATCGTTTTCGGTCGAAATTAATAAATAATACACATTTATTTTGTTCATTACTTTTCTGCCTGTTTTGTTTCACCTAAACTGTACATAGTAAATTTTATATTTCTTGAACGTAATTCTAAAAGAGGGTCGCGTAGATTTTCCATCACGTTTTTATATATATCTACTCATTTCATAATCTCAGCACACATAATCTCAAACGGGGGACTTAGAAATCCTTTCGCGTTAAAATCTCGAAACGAATCTCCTTTCAGCTTCTGTTGCCATGCATTCACTTCCTTGTAATCGTCTCGGGGTCCTATTCTCAACTTCTCCAAAGGAAATTGACCTCCGTCCCGCTACGTGTCGAACATACTAATGCTTTTAGAATAGACACCCGGGTTATGGCGTTGAACTAATTTCAGATGTGACTCAAGAATAGCCCACTTTGGTATAGAGCAATTTGAATCTACAATTAAAATTAAATCCGCGGCAGTGATTAATTTTATACTGACTCATGAATACAAACTAGCCTTGCGGCTAACTTATAGGCCGGTTCCAAATTTATATATCACGATGCTGTTATCTTGTCTCTAAGAAACATTTAAAAAAAAGTCGAACTTAATTAAATTTAATTTTTGTATTAAAATGAAACTTTGCAAGTAATCTGTTTCAGTTTTGTGGTTAAGGAAGGCACGCAAGCATTCAGTTCACGATGGTCATGCCTGGCACTCATGGACACCTTCAAAACTAGCAGACCTAGACGTTACCAGACTTAACACCTTAGCCAGAATACACCTGTTAATCATCATTTAATGATATTCGGAAATTCAAAGGTTTTTTTTTGAAGGACGTTCGCGTTTTTAGCCAAGCGACTATGAAAACTA
>JAOSYY010000012.1:1857221-1870130 GCA_025727935.1 Hebomoia glaucippe
ATTTATACACGTTGCCATTTATTAGCTGTCAAACAATTTTGAATCTGATACCGTAAGACGAATATGAGCTTCACTAAGCACAGGATACCCGTACACTGGACATCAGTGAATATAACTCATTCAACCTAAGCCTTAAGTATTTATGAATTTTACTATCTGTATTTACGAAACCGCGAGTTTTGTGCTCATATTAAACTTTAATAACAACGAAAACATTTTTACACAACTTCACAAACGTAAAATCTAATAGCATCATCGTAATATACTTTATGTGCATAAGAAAAACATTAGATAATTACCATACACATTTTCTGTAAACCGAAGAAAATTGAAAACAACAAACGAATGAATGGACAAAGGAAATTTCAATATAATTTTCCGATTAAGAGAAAATTAATTATGTTCCATAGTTTGTGATACGTACATCTAATATATAAAATTCTCGGGTCAAGGTGTGCGTAATTGAACTCCTCCGAAATGACTTGATCGATTTTCGTGAAATTTTATATGCATATTCAATAGGTCTGAGACTCGGACAACATTTATTTTTCATCCCCGTAAATGTTAGGGGTAGTCCACCCCTAATTTTTTTTTATTTTTTAGACAAAATTTTTAATTTCTATTTTTTTATGATACAACATACAAAAATACATACAATCCTCAAATTTCACTCTTCTACAATCAACCCCTAATTTTTAAACGCAAAATATTTAGGTGGCATAACGACGTTTGCTGGGTCAGCTAGTTGCTCAATAAAATTGATACTAATAAGTACATTCAAATATAGTATACGGATTCATCTGAAGTATCGTAAATAGCCATTTTTATTCTGAACAAGAGTTATGGGGACCGTTGTCACGCGAATTTATCTTCATTGACTACCGTGGACATATCGGTTCAAATATAATATAATACTTCTATCACATATATCATTCTCACTGGACCAATATGATACGAGGTGATTCAAATCAAAACTATAGAAATTGTTATAAACATTGTGACATAAATGATTCAGTAGCGAAAGGTTCTTTATAATATTGTTCTGGCCGTTTGTTCGTGTGATCGTGATTCCCAGGAACAAACAAACAAAATGACAGTACTTCAAAAACCATGTAAAGGATGAATTTGAGACTCATACGAATGCTTCCTTATTTTGGGTAATCAAAAACGTTTTATATTCCAAAAAGTATGCTCTGAGAAAAAGTGGTACTCAGAAAAATAATAATGAAACAAGTGTGAAAATTTATTTTTCATGATTTTTAAAAGTTTGCATGTAAAAAAAATAGATATTTTTTGTCTCCGCTTGTAATCACAATAAAGTTTTCATTTGTCGAATGTTCGGAACAAATATCAAGAAATTAATTTCTAGCATTTGACGCATTCACATCCTTTCCTGTTAGAGTACATTACACAATCCTAACACATTATTTTAATTATCAAAAACTAGCTTCTGCCAGCGGCTTCGTTCACGTTAATTCGCGATTTTTACACCTTGGGTTACATCATTGGACTTTTAGTAAAGATCCTTACTTTTTTGAAAATGTAATATAGCTTATAGCCTTTATCGATAAATTTACTATCCAAAACTGAACATAATTTTCAAATCTGACCGGCGGTTCGAGATTAACGCATTCAAACAAATAGACAAACAAACTCTTCAGCGTTATTATATTAGTATAGATTTCTTCATGCATATACGCTAATTAAAACTCAATTGTTTCAGACTAAATTACATATGAGCGAGTTAAACAACACATTTATTTATGTTAATAAACTCTTCCGCTTTCCCCGTATTTGAAAAGAGAATAATCATTATAAGCAAAGTGGAAACTACGTCAGCTAGAATTTTAACAAGCCAATATTTTTGGTTAGCGAATAACGCTCAAAACTCGCTAAGCAAACTATTCATGTTTAATACTACTTAAGCTTCGAACACGGGTAATGTACTGTGCATATGCACTAAGGTTCTGCATTAATTATTATGACAACGTTGTCACACGCTGACAACCGACAAACCAGCTATAATGCAGCCGTTAGCGACAGTTAAGCTGGCTATTCCCAATAGTTACTCGGAAATCGTTTCTAGAATGAGGTAATGCTTGCGAATTATAAATACGATTTACTCAACAATAGCGGACCCAACAGACGTCTTGTACATACGTTTTGAATACAATTTTAAATCAATTCAAAACATCATCAAGAGGACTAAATTGTATATCTAAACTATTCACGAATTCACTTACACACAAGAACATTATCAAAATTGATTGAGACGTTTAAGAGGAATTAATTACAAACGTCTACTTTTTATAATTATGCCTTTGTAAAGCCTTACGTAGCTTTTACATTTTTTTGGACGTAAGAATAACTTCTAGTCGCAAACTTATATAATTGCCATTTGTATTAGAGAGTGGACTTCACAGTTTTTCATTAGCTTTAGTGTATAATTTCCTACTTAAGTTACCTATATGTATAGTGATTCATACCAGCTTTACGTGGGTAACCAAAAAATCATTAAATAAAATAAAAATCATATACGCAATGGCCCTCATCGTGATCTATTTAGTACTTTACCCTTTATAAACAATGTGACACGACGTTTTTATATATGTCGTGTTATAAAAAATCGTAACTTATATAGTAAACGTTCACGCAAGTAAAAATGTAGAGGTGTTGCCATCCTATACTCATTTAGAGTAGAAATCGCGTATCTGTAAATTTGTTGAATTTAACCAAAAACAGTATAATAGACAACTAGAAGTGTTTGAAAAGTCAAAATGGACGCAAGGGAAGCCGCTGGCAAAAGCTAGTACTTAATATAGCTTATATAACTGTGAAAACCGATTAAACTTTTGATTATCCGCTCTAAGACTGAGACAAATCCTTTAGAATTTTATACCACTATAACTATGAACAAAATACAATTTATATTGGATATTTAAAGAATGTATATAGACTGCCTATAATCAGATTAAACATACATAGAATCATTTTTAAAATTCACCTCGAAGACCATCGTTCATAAATAAAATGGTAAAAATAAATTAAATAAGTAGACTCTTTACTTACACTTAAAATTATGTGGCTGTTTTTTGATTTTATTTGATTTTAACTAAGATTCTTCACTCACTTAAACATTGCCAACAAGATTTTTTTATAACCTATTTAACACAGCACTGTAATAACACCAAAATATTGAGAAAGTGGCTACATAACTTATTAGATTACGAGGTCACACTTTTATAGAGTTGCGCAGGCGCTGATAACCAATAGACTGATAACTAATAATTATTATAACGTTAACAACTAATGATTATGAACACACTACAACATTATAAGCTTTCAACTGACGCATCATGGAAGTGTCAAGCTAACCTAAGCGCCACCTAAACGATACCACAGACTATAAATGTTAACCAAAGACAAATTTACCATCAGCGTATGACACGTAAGTCAATCTTTTTGGAAGTTATAATCTTTTTAAAATAAATAAAATATAACGTTTATTATATACAACCTTTTTTATGTATAAACAATTTTAAAACGTTTTTTAATTTCTTGATGAGAAATATAATTAAATTTTAAGCAAATTAAGACCAAGATGGAGCAATAAACGGGTAAAGGGTTTAAATTATTAATCATAAAACTAAATATGTATTTAATAATTAAATTTATGAATGTGTATAATAAAGCATTAAACGTATGAAAAGCTGGTGGGTATTGCTAGTTAATCTTAAAATATATTAAATACTTTGAATTTATTTAATCAAGTAAGTAATAAGCTTAAATCAAGGACCTCGACACAAATTCTATTCTGGCGTCAGACTTGTTTAATATTGTGAGAACACAACAATTTAATGTTAGAAATTAAATACAAAATATTATACTATGACACCTACTAAAAATTTAGAAATAACCATATATTTTCTCAAGCTGTAAAGAATTGAGCATATATAAGTATATTATTAATTACATATGAATACATAATTAACATTTAGTCAAATCATTAAAAAAACCGTAATAATTTAATCCTTCTTTGCATTACAAGCCATTACATAATTTCCAGTGCAGTATGAGACAAAAAAATTTCAATTATTATAAATAACTGGAGAGGAGCAGGCTAAAGTCTGAGAATGATAATATCAAAACCAATATTACATAACAGGTTTCTAAAGCTTTCTAGCTGTTATATTGAAACTCGACCCAATTGATTCTCGCTAAAGGAAATTTGAAACTGGCTTAGCGTTTGATGCAGTCGGAGTTGTCAGTCGGTTAATTGTTTTCGGAACCGAACGAGATAATTGAAGCTATTTAATATCGATCATATTAGTTCTCCTTTTTGTTATAATGCTGGAACATTTTTAAACGAAGCTCTTTTTAGAAATAAACATCATCAAGGTCCTAGAGATTGTCTAGAGGTCGAAATTCCACGATTTTTTAGTAGTTCAGTCAATATAATTTTTTAAAGACTAATAATCCTCCTATACACTATAAATACTGGTCGCTGTATATTTAGATATTTATAATATATATTTATATATAAAGAAAATTCAAAATTAATTTAAAATTCGAATCTGTTAAAATTCGTAATTGTAATAAAGGATTACAATTACGTAGTATATAAAATAAACGTAGATTTAAATGCACACGTTTCCTCATAAAAATATAAAAATCATAAATTATGTCATACACAAATTGTACAGAACATTCATTTAACAATAAGAAATGTTATGAAAACAACAAAAAATATATCATTCTCAAATCTCAGCTACGTAAATTCGAAACCGTCGTAGCAGATTGTAGCATACCGTAGCCAGTACTGTCGCATCAGCGTAGCGGGTCGGACGCGCACGCTACGAGTGCTACGGAAAATACGCCTGAAAAATTTTAACTACGCGTGTTTTAAAATAAAATAATATTGTAATTAAAATAGTTTAAATTGAAAATATGTGATGGAATACATAATTAAAAAGATGTGGCGTGATTAAAAAAAAAGTGCTTAATATTCTTGTGTCTTTTTATATCTCAGGTAAAACAAAGTGATCGTAAAGTGCTCCTTTAATGTTGAGGAAACTGTTCTTAAAATGTTTATTTCGCTTCATTCGAAAAACGGTAGCGTCCTAATGGCCCGTTAAGTTTAAGCTGATTGTCTTTCTCGATTACATCTAACAACTGCCCCTAATCTAGTATCCTAATATTTTACCTTATAATTTAAATAAAGGTCTAAAAATTCGGAAATACATTTCTTAAGCTAATTTAAATAAATTAATCATTTAAATTGTAAATATATAGCAACATTTGATTCTATATACATTACATAATCCTCGCGTTTAATTCCTATTCATTTGGAATAATTTCCTCTCGTAACGTTGTAACTAATAAAATCGTTTTCAATTTAATTATTTATTACATTATATCAGTAACATGCTTGCGTGATTTGTCATGTTAAATAAAAATTATTTGTACCTTCCTGATTACAAAATTGTATTCGAATAATTATTCTGATATAAAATCTCATTTGTGCTCAAATTTCTATTATTTATTTTTAATTACAATAACATATAAATACTATAAAAAGAATAGTATATTTATTTTATTTATGTAAATATCTAGTATCAAATCGTTCATATTACATTCCAATGTTAATACATAATTTTGAAATCTGGTGCAAATTAACAAATAAAACAGTTCTTCTAGTTCAGCCTTTATTAATTTTTACCCGTGCACAGCCGGGGCGGTTTGCTAGTATCTTATAAAAATGATTCTACACTGTGAAGTTTTGATTTATCTCCATTCTAGCGGTGCATTCAGTCCGCTATGCATCAGTAGTCTTTCATTCTTCCTTGTGTTAATGTTTGTTTGAGAGCCTATTAAAATCCCATTTTAAAAATGGAATATACAAGCTTTTATGCCGCTGTATACATCGTATGCTCTGAGCTTTTATATTTATTTTTTAACAATGGGACGGTTCTTTTTATATATGTCGACGGCTCGTATGTAAAGTTTCTAGTATTTTATGTATTTTAAAATATACTAGCTCTATAAATAATTGATAGCTAAAACAAACATATTCAAACGGACAGTTATATATTTAAAATATCTATGTATAGACAGTTTTACTTATTATTAAGATGACAGTTATGTCTGTGATAAATTTAAATCCATAGTTTAGAGGATATCTCTAAATATCTACACTTTTGTTTAATACGTACTCAAATGTTTTTTAGGACGGTACGGTAGGGTTAGATAACAAAAGATTTATCTCTAAATCAAATATTCTATGTGTATAATTGATTTGACTAACATCGAACCAGAACTGTTCTAGTAAATTTTAGTTTCTCATTTTTTAAAATATATGACATTTTTAATATATATTATTACAGCAATCGAAATATGTTTGTAGCTAGGTGGTGTACCATTAATACCGAATTGATTTTAAAAATTAATTGACGAGGATTTGTAGGTTTAAGATATCACGCGGATTTATGTCAGACTGATCGTAATATATTGAAATATGTATGTCAGACTATATGTCGAATAAAACAAAAAAAAAAAAAAATCTAAAAATGGTAATAAATTTGTTTATATTGGAGATAAGTTTTGATTGAAAATATCAATTTTCATTCATTTTTATGGCATATTACGTTTATTTCTTAAAGTATGTAGCTATAAAAATAAATAACGAGAATTTTGTTAATAGAAATGAAAATTTATTCAGATGTAATTTTTTAAAATTCTTGACTTCAAAAACAATAATTATAAAGACCATTTATTAATAAACAAAATCAACAAAATAAAATGAATTTATGAAATTCGGTTGTAGGCTTAGTGTTGGTATTTCAAGTGGGCATAGTGAGAAATCCCGCAGTGCCAAATTTTTTGCTTTGAAGCATTTAATATGATGAATGTTTTGTTGTAAAATTGAAATATAGCTTTGAGTCTATCTACCATTTAGAATTATTATTTATGCAATATATAACAAAAACTCGTACAAAATATAAATTTAGCGAATAAGTGGCTTGATTACCAAGTTACTAAATACAAATAAGTATATAGAAGTATAGAAGAAAAAAGTTATATATTATATAAATATTATATCAAAATAGCTGACCGAGCAAACGTCGTTTTGTAACATAAAAATAGGGGTTGATTGTGGAGGTGTGAAAATTTGGGGCTGTATGTATTTTTATATGCTGTATCATAAAAAAATAAAAACAAAACTTTCGTCTGAAAAAAAAATATAAATTTCGGTGTGTACCACCCTTAATATTTTTGGGGATGAAAATAGATGTTGTTCGATTTTCAGACTTACTGAATATGTATATAAAATTTGGCGGAAATCAGTCGAGCCATTTCGGAGATCGTTACACGAGAAATATGTATAGTAGATTATCATTCAACCCGGGTTTTTGAGACACTAAAACAAAAATGAACAACGTCTTAGGTCCTACATTCAAACTAAAAATACAAATTTTAATATTGATACAAAAATTAGACGCATATAGATAGAAATTAACTGCATATTTATCATTGTTTGGTTACGAGGAGAACTTATAAAATCGTGTTAAAATATTTTTAAATCAGGCTTCAAAGTACTCGGATATAAATAATAACATATTCTCTCTGTAGCTTAACGAATACGCGTACAATATTGTAGTTTTAAAATATTCCTTTCAAGTTGACCTCGATTCATAAAAAACCTTTTACAGATTAGTGTGACGGAAAACCTATACCCAAGAGCTATAAAACCAGCACAGGTGACTCGGTATTAGGTTTTGCATGCAACGTATAATGTAATTAAAGCACTCACTTCAAAAACTCCTGTGTTCAACCTTTTTTGTAGAAATCACTATTGACGCTTCTACGAAACTGTAAAAAACTAAAACAATACGCTTTAGCTCCTGATACTAACATAACTAGGGTAAGTTATTTGTATATATAATAGTCAAGTGCCATTACTTAGAGTATCTTAAAATGTTCGCATAGATTTATGTAATAAAATATTATTTATAGAAATTATAAATTATTTTTCATATTGCGAGTTCTATGACGATTTTTCTGTAGAAAAAAGAGGTTACTTACATTCGATGAATAATTTCTTTTTTAATAAAATTTTCGTACCAAAGGTTTACGACAAATCTGTAGAACACTGTATCAATTCGTAAGTGAATCGACGCGCACCTTTAAATAATTTTAGCTGTTGGAACTATACAAATAAATTTTATGAAAAGTTTTTTAAAGAAATCTTAATCAATAATTCTTGGTTCTTAAGTAATAATTGATTTTAAAAAGGATTGCTAGTTAAAATATTAAAGCTGCTTTATTGAATTAAAAACTATCCTATCTCTTACACTCGCTCACAAATTTGATAGAAATCTGTTGAGAAATATAGAGAGACGAGATTTTTAAATATAAATATATAATATTAGAGAAAATATCATAGCTCTATTAGAAGTGTATTTTCTGTAAAACAATAATTGTTCTCTAAACACCGTTGCCAGTGATTTTCCCGAACCGTTACGATGTGGTGGCTTTCAAGAAACGAGTCTATTCCTTTTTGAAAGGCCGGCAACACATTTCCAAATCCCGTGGTCTTGTTGATGTCCATGGGCGACGGTAATCACTTGCCGTATTCCCATTTGTTCTTATATGATATATAAAAAAAAAACGGAAAATTAATTACGTTAGGAAATAGATGTCAAGAATCAACTTTTTTTTCTAAACATCTCAAGAGCGTTGGACAACCCTATTACTAATATCAATATTAGAAAGTTACAAGCGTTCGTCCTGCTCTTTTTATTGCAACGTCTACGCCCAGAAGTATTCAGGTGGCGCGACTGGCTCATTTTCTTTTCACATTAAGATGAATGATGACGTATTGTTTAACAGAGCTCTACTGCTCCGCTATTGTCGAGGAAACGGAATACTTGCGAAAAACAAACTGCTACTTCCCTATACAAAGGTAGTTCTTTTAAAACTCCCGACGGCATGCTCAGTGTTGCCATACTAAATTATTTTATAGTGATATGAGAAGACGCTTTAGAAAATAAATAGTCGCGTTAAGATTCTTTTTTATTTATAGACTATATATAATGGTAATGTCATGCTCTAAACAAAATATAATTATAACCAATTTTGACCTATATAGATAGTCATACAACGAAATTTTCAATTATTTGATGATTTTCCGTAGTTTTGTGAACGTCATTGAATCTTTATTAGTTATATATAATATAACTAGCTGAACAAACGTTATTTTGACACATAAATATATAGGGTTGTATGTATTTTAAAGCTGTATTATAAAAAATTAAAAACAAAATAACTATCTAAAAAATAAAAATTAGGGGTACCCGCTAAACCCTTAACGTTCAGGGGGATGAAAAATAGATAATAGCCGATTCTCAGACCTTACTGAATATGCATATAAAATTTCATAATAATCGGTCGAGCCGTTTCAGAGGAACGGAACGAACATTGTGATACGAGAATTTTATATATCAGAAGATATATTATCCCTCATTATGATAGTAGAAAAACGTATTTATTAGTGACATTTATCAGGTAATTGATAAAAATTAAGTTTGGAAAAGTCCTAAACAAATTTAATCAGTCGCCACAAACTTCGGAAGAAGCGGTCTTAATAGGATAAGACAAATTTAGACGTGCAAAGAGGTAAAAGTTTATTTGAAATAAAACAATTTCGAGCTTAATTATTACTGTTTTATCTTGTAATTATTACTAATTAATTACTCTTGCGTTAATCTGTATTCTTAATTATAAGTAAGTTAGATTATTTTAAGTGTGTCAAAACATCCGTAATATGTTCTTATATACAAGAAAAGAACCAAAATTCAGCCTTAAATAATTTATAGGTCGATAGCACAAAAATAAAAGTTTAATGGCATTATGTACCTCACTTACGGTCAAGTTTTTCTATTGATTGTCGTAACAAATAGATTAATTAAGTATGTTGTTATCTTACATTTCTACTAGACAGGATGTTTGGGGACTGCTCTCGAAAAGGAAGACAGGTGATAATACTAATGACACCTTTGATGAAGGGACAGAATAAAATTCGATCCTGACTAAAAAAAAATATTTTTTTTAGTTTTATAAGCGTTATTTCGCTCCATCATGTTAGTCCAGCTATTTTGTTGTCATGCTTCATTGCT
The DNA here is from genome assembly GCA_025727935.1 of Hebomoia glaucippe. Taxonomy (NCBI): domain Eukaryota; kingdom Metazoa; phylum Arthropoda; class Insecta; order Lepidoptera; family Pieridae; genus Hebomoia; species Hebomoia glaucippe. Next base: position 1,867,397 of record JAOSYY010000012.1, read on the forward strand.
GGTTCTTTATTTTAGTAAAGTAATGTGTTTTTTACGAAACTATTGTTTCATTTAGCTGCACTCTCAAGACGACACGTAAATAAAAAGTGTTAAAATATGTATTTTTTTTTTAGTCAGATTCGATTTTTTTACCATCCCCTCATCAAAGGTGTCCTTAGTACTATAACCCATCTTCGTTTTCGGTAGCAGTCTCCAAACACCCTGTAGAAGAAGGTATTTTTAATGAAATTCCTTGTAACGGGTTAAACAAACTACAAATGCAGTACACTTAAACGGGCAACACAATATCATAAGATGTCAATGGATACCAATTATATTATTGAACAAAAGATCTTCAACTTCGACTGGCTTCCACATACGGACACATTCGAGAGGCTTTACGGACAACATTGAGCAATAATTTACCTTTTTATCATTCGATCCGATCAGCTGAATCAGATTTCGATTCTTGCAAACTATTCGGGACACTATGTATATTCTGAGGACGAGTTTGGGACCGATTGATGTAAATGTAACAGGAGTGACGGGAGCGATTTTTTCTCCTTCCGATCTTTGAAGGCTGAATATATTACATCGATTTCTGTGATGTTATTTATTTTGATGTAAAATAATTGAGTAATCTTGGCATGTTAACGGTTAGAACCGTAGAAGTGTGTGAATTGTATCTGAATTCGTCACGCACCAAACACATTTGTATGTCTGTCTCGTGAACAACTTTATTTTGTAGACGTTTATTGTTTCCCGGATAATCTTAATCCTTAAACAAACTTCAGGGATTACAATTTTTATTTAACATAACGAGGATGAGACACAATTTTAAGATATAATTATTTTTTTTTAATTATACCTATGAATCATTTCTAACACATGAGCTTTTACACAAAAAGCTGCACTATTAGTTTAAAAGCTACGACACAACAAACAATCACACAGACTGACACGTCAAATTTCCAACATCCGACTTTTTACTTCTGTTAAAATAGCAACTGTAAAGTACACTGAATTACAAACATTTAAAGAGAAACATTCAAATATGGAACACAATATTCTAAGTCGTTTAAGCATTTGCATTTGCCGTCGCAAACCGACCGCGTTTATTTCCAGATAACGGTTAGTTTTCCAATGTAAAGTGTGTATCGCAAGCTTAGTACCTCACAAATGGCTATTTTGCTCAGACTGACGAGAATGTGTACTATGCAACAAGATAATATTGGCTGAGAAGCCTACAAAGAAGAAGGACAAATGTTTTACAGAAATAGTCTGCCAGTTCTATTTTCAAATAATGATTATTACTGATGCGTAGCAAAGTACATTTCTGATATAGAATTAAGTAGTATATTTAGAACTGATTTTATTATTCAAATGTATGGAATCGTATATATGTTAAATGTAATATATTTTATTTAGTATAGAATAGCTAATCTAATAGCTAGAAGGTAAAGCATATTTTTAGTTTTTATTTCTATAGCCCATTCAGTAAGGATCATCAGCATTAACTGAATACAAAATTTGACATTAATTCAATTTCTAAATAAAACCAGATCTATTCATGTGAAAATCAATAAAATGTTTACAATAGTCGAAGGCGGGATGCAAGTTAAGCTGTAATATATTCTCTACTCAGAACAAGTTGTAAAGCAGAGTTTAGAAGATTCTGCGAATATTCAAAGGCGGTACAAGTGAATCTTACTGTACATCTCCAAATTCGGAGCTATAATAATAAGGGCTCAAGAAACGCCTCAACCGCCAACTAAATTTAATATAAAGATTAAAGAAGATTGCTTAAGATTTCGGGAGAAAGAAATCAAATTGACCTTGCTCGAGATACTCGTAATAACGTCGACCCTAATTGAATAAGCTCGAGTTAAAATTACTGCGGATGCAAAATGAGTTTTATGGTACCGGAATAAAAGCTAATTTTGAAGGTCTTTCGTCACTCAACTATCATGTTCTTTCATTGTTTTAAAACTGTTATAATAAACGCGGAGTTCGACAAATACAGAAATAATTTTTTATGTCTTTTCTTCTTGCTCTTTGCGGGTATTAGGGTCGGAATGTGTAGTGTTGAAAATATTTTCATTAAAGGGTGGATACTCTGTATTGTTGCACACTGTTATTGGATAAAATGCTCAAATCGACTTTACCGGATATGAGATGATTTGAGTTTCGAACTTTTGTTTTTCGCGCTGGTCACATTATATACGATTAGCATCGTAAGAATTACAGAGACTCATTGGGGAAATTAAAATTAAAGCAATCGTCAAAAAAGATATTCTCAAAATTATATTTGAAAACTACAGAGAATTCGTTGTTTGAGAAAAATTTAAATTATTTTAGGTTAATATTAAATTTTAGTTATATATTTATGTAATGTAGTCTCTGCCTACCCCTATGGAGAAATGGCAAGGTATATATTAATAATAATGTTTAAGTTTTAAATTAATTATTTTCTAATGAAATCGCGGATAAAAAAATTATTAGTCGTCTTATGAATTAAAGTTGAAGTATGTAATATTAGGTACAAATTGTTTATCTAAAATTTCAATAACGTTGGGTTATACGAGATAATTTTAATAAACTTATATTTAAATTGATTAAGACACGGTGACGCGTTTTTATTAAGGTTCTTATTAAATATTGGAATGGCTTTTAAACGACAGACGGGCTTGACAAGTACAAAGCATGGAATAAGAAGAGATAAAGAACTTTAATTATGATTTATATCTATACTAAT
>JAOSYY010000012.1:1975846-1987466 GCA_025727935.1 Hebomoia glaucippe
GAGGGGTGAAAATTTGGTGTTGTTTGTATTTTTATATGTATTATCATAAATAACAATTAAAAAAAATATTAGGAGTGGACCTCCCTTAACATTTTGGGGATGAAGAATAGATGTTGTCCGATTCTCAGATCTACTGAATATGCTTAAAAAATTTCACGAAAATCGTTCGAGCCGTTTCGGAGGCGTAGAATTACAAACACCGTGACACGAGAATTTCATATATTAGATATATACATTCATTACTGAAACACAATTTGTAACTTATGACTTTTTGTTTTGGTTAATCCGGAAGAGCTGAATTAATTTTGACAAGATTTTCACTTGTAGTTCGCTGAACTTAGTTTAGCTTACTTTAAAGTGCGAGTTAAGTTTAGGGACTCTCGTAGTTCTTTTATACAACAAAAACTTAGCTGGTTGGCTAAAAAACATTCATACAGGAAAGTAAAAAGCATGTTGTAACATACACGTCTGCGACGATCTGGTAATCCTGAATATTATTTGAAACTGTATGTCTTAAATTTAGTGAGCATTTATAGAAATTAAAATAAAAATATAAATTAAAAAAAATATATATCGATCAAATAGTTTCTAAATTAATATACATCCTCTTTTATAAATATAGATTTAAAAAAATTAAAACTTTATATTACGTCATAGTAATTACGAGTTACGTATATGTTCACGGTATTTAGGTTATCTTGTGACATAATAATGCTGCGATATGAAATCCTTGTTTGTTCTGTACACAAAGTACAGCATCAGCACAAGAAATAAGAGGTTGGACGGGGATTGGGCGGATATAAGGTTATATTTAGGTCATGTGCATAGAAAAACTGTTAAGTTACAAACTTATTTTATAAAATGAATTTGTTTTAACAAAACGTTTTAGAACTATTAATTTCTCAAGTTCAAAAACGAAAATTTAAACTTTCCACTCTTCTAATTACTAAACTGTACGTACAAACTCTTGTCTGTGGTCGCAGTGTTCTTAAAAAATAATATTTTGTTCAAAGTCTAAAGCGAGATTAACCTTATTGACATTAGAATTAGACTTATCGATTATATATAGTGTGTTAATCCATTTATTAAATTATCACTGTCTTGAATTTCATCTAAATGCATTCATCTTTGATAATTTCATATCCACTAGTTGTAGATTTCTTAAGCTTAACACCCATTTGAGCTTATAAGGCTAACATCAAACGAGTCTTGCTAGTCTGTACCTAGGCAGCTCTTAACAAAAGCAATAGCGATATAGCCAAAGCAATCTTCTTTTTCAAGTTCAGCAATAAACAAAAAGAACGTCTGAACGTGAGAAGGGGCTGAATGGGAAAACAGCCCGATCGGCGCGTCGAAAATGATACAATAAAGTTTTATCTCCGGAAGCGCGCTCCGGCACGTACGGGTTTTTTGGTCTGTGTTTAAACTCCGCGGTGTAATGCAACGATAAAATGTAAATTATTCGAATCATCGTATACGATTTTTATTTATTCATCGATTCATTTTACATGAATTATAACGGTTTTTGTTTATCTACAGAGACTTATTTTATGATGATAATGTTTTATTAAGTTTCTGGTTTTAAACCGCCTTTTTTAGTTCAATGTCAATGATAAGCAAAGCTACATCAGTGTTACATCGTCAGTCAAAGAAGATAAATCGAAATTTAAATCAGAATTTTCAACACCATATATCTAATACGAAACATCGCATTAAGTCTTACAAAATCAAAAAACGATATTTACCTTTGTAGAAAAAAAGCTTAAATATTTAGTATTATAGCCGTAAAAAGACTGAAAAGACAATTTATGACTATATAAATAACAGTTTTCCTTACCATTGTAGAAGTTCCGGTCATATTTTATGCACAGATTGTTCGTTATACAGTTTAATGAGTTCTTATTGGGTTAACAGTAATCCGTGACGTCACGTTTACTTTATTTATTCAAGTAGCCATTGGGGCCAAAAGATACGCCATTAATATTTAAGCGGTAACTGCTTTCCGTGGTTCATAGGACGGCACTGAAGTGGCGGTCGATGCAACTGTAGTGTTGTCTAAATGCTAAAAAGATACGATAAATGAATATTTAACCAATTTTTATTGAAGTACTTTTAGGTAACAATAAAAATCCAATAATATTGTTAGAATGACGTCACGTTTTGACGTTTTGATGTTTTTATATATTATGTACAGGTTGTTTGGGGCCTGCTCCCGAAAACGAAGACGGGTGATAGTATTAATGACACCGTTGATGAAGGGACGGAAAAACATCGATCCTGACTAAAAAAGACACATTTTTAACACTTAATTAGTATTATTTACGCTGCATCTTGTAAGTACAGCTAAATGAAACGATAGTTTCATAAAAGATACATTACTTTACTAAAAAAAGAACCACCAATGAAGCATGATAACAAAAACAGCTAGACTAAGATGATGGAGCGAAACAACGCTAATAAAACGTTTTAAAGATTTGATTTTTTTTGGTCAGGATCGAGTTTTATTCCGTCCCTTCATCAAAGGTGTCATTAGTACTATCACCTGTCTGTGTTTTCGGAACAATACCCAAACACCTGTATATATAATGTTATTTTATATATATAACTAATCGGATCGTTTTAAACATGCAGAGGAGTTAAAAAAAGTGAATATGCAGATTTCGTAGCAGTTTGAAAAATAATAGGAAAAGATCGATTAAATTTTAATTGAAGCTCATGACTAGTCGCATTGATAAACATTCCTGCAAACGGTTTAATAATACTATTAAAGAGTTTACTGACTTTTAACGACCAGTAAAGGATTCACGACATTACTATACGCCCTTTAAGCGCGTTGTAAAAATATTTTATAATACAATTTAACTTTGTAAGTGTTCGCTCACAAAAGAGGAAAAGGTTTCTTTATTATCTGTTTATAATATTTTCTACTTAGAAAACTTCTTTACACAGTAGAAAAATACGTGCTACTACTGTTAAGTAATTTGATATACTGGAATTATACAGGGTGTTAGGCGACCGCTCCCGAAAACATAGACAGATGATAGTACTAATGACACCTATGCTGTTACGACGGAAAAAAATCGATCCTTATTAAAAAAACAACATATTTTTAAAACGTTCTATTAGCATAATTTACGCTTCATCATGTTAGTACAGCTAAATTAAACAATAGTTTCATAAAATTACATTACTGTACTAAAAAACAAGAACCAACGCTGAAACATGATAACAAAAACAGCTGGACTAATATGATGGAGCGTAAATAACGCGTATAAAACGTTTTAAAAATATGATTTTTTTTATTGAGGATCTATTTTTCATTTTTCTTCCGCACCATCATCAAGGGCGTCGAGGATACTTTCACCTGTCTTCGTTTTCGGGAGCGGTCCCTTAACACCCTTTATTTCATGAAATAATTCTTTATTTGAAAATTTCTGTGACCTGTCCAAAGACGTAAAAAGAATTACAAATATTTACCTAACTTACTCGTAATGACGAAGATAATTTTATATAATTTCATTTAAACGTTCTTAAAATGTATTTAATTATAAATTGATACTACATAATTATTTACAAAGCAAATTTACTGTTATTGTCTGAATGATTCAAACTTTTTACCTTCTAAGAATGTATGAATATATTAATTCGATAATTATTGAAGGTATTACAAGACATCTAAGTATTGGAGACGTCTATGGACTCGAATAGTTAACAGTGTGCTAGCAGCAGTGACGTCCATTTGCCCCCTATTCTATAAAAATAAATCCAAATTGTTTGTTCTCTAAACCGCTAAAAGATTTAACACTAGCAATTGAATTGTAACATCCTAAATATTTATTGAATATCTGACAAACAAACTTGTTCAAGATCAATAGATCAATCGATGGATTCCAAATAGAAATTCCATAGTTTTTACTGCCACAATTCAGGAGGCTATTTTTAGAGCATTCCTGAGTAAGCTATAAGTGTTTCCTCCGGTTACGAGTGGGTTTATCGACCCGCGCTGGTGTTTGAATAATTTATGTCACCTGCATTCATTGGTTTCAGGCGGTTTGGTTCCCGTATTTGCATTGTTTGAACGAATTCTACAATGCGCCTGCGCGAAAACTTCACCGCATAATGTCACTGAAAATTCAATTGTTTACCCGAAATTCGAACGCGGGACTCGCGCATTTAAACCTTAAATCATAGACTCGGAAAGCTGATATCTGGTACACAAATTTAATAGAAGCGCGGTTTATTTGAGAAAATGATTACACTTTGTCGACAGGTGTAATTATATTTAGTGCCTTCTAAAATTTTTTACCTCCCACTATATTTTAATATCGTTTTAATTTATTTATAACTTTACCTTTCCGCAGCTTAGCCTTTGTTATCCTTATAAAACGGTATTTAAAAAGAGCATTAACTCAGCGCCTTTAAGAAAGTTGGAATATTAAAATCTCTCTGAAGAAAACAGTTCAGCACTAACACTTTTCATGTAAATTAAGGAAAGTGGTTTCTTTAGAATATTTTACGTTATGAAATTCGCATTTTTAATATTAAGTGGCATTATAATTAGGTAATTATAATATCAGTTCTTGTGATTTTGTATTAAATCTGTACATATACTAAATCGGTAGTTAACGTCTGTCTGTACATCGCATGAATTTATGTTAAAATCATTCTGGGAGATTAGGATAGAGCGATAGAAAACAAAAAAATGTTTTTATTAATTTTTTCTCTGTACAGGTTAATCTCCGAATGAAATTAAGAAATTTTGTCACTGTTTTCGCAATTACTCTTTTTTTATTCTAATCTGATGTTAGAGAAACAAGTTATTCCCATGTAAAGATTTTTTTTAATAATCTAAAAATATAATAAATCAGTGGGAACTGCGTGATTGTATATTAATTAATTTATCCAATATAACATGTCTAAGGTGCTAAGGTTGGCAACGCGTCTTCTAGATCTACTGATGGCCATGGGCGACAGGAATCGCATAGTATAGGTGAACTGTATGCTCGTTTGCGTTCCTATCACATACAAAAAATAACTAAAAGTGATTGACAAAATCGACATAGTCCAGAAGCCGCGGGCAAAAGAGATTTCGCATAATAAATATTGTACTTTATTGAAACTTTTAACACATTCTTGTTCTATATCGTGTTCAGCAAACACTCTTGATATAACAAGTAAGCAGTTTACTAAAATGCAATTTCCTGCGGCGGCAGAATTTGAGCGAATGTACGAAGAAAATTCATTTTGAACATACTTTAAAACCTACATCTATGCTAGTTACGATCTTTCTAAAAGGCTAGAACAGTGATTCTCAACCTTTTTTTGTTGCGGCACATATTGAACGATTTCAAAATGTAGCAGCACACAACGAAAAAGATAAAAATTATTTACTTACTACAACACACTGCATAAATAGTTTATGACAAAAATTTGTCGACACACAAAAGTGCCGCGGCACAGTGGTTGAGAATCACTGGGCTAGAAGATATGTAATAGTGCGTTTCACTTGCTATGAGTTTTCGTATTCGCGAATAAATAGGTCGACTATCCATCATTGAATAATTAATGATGTTCTGTAACTGAAGTATACTTACCGTTGTAAGTCTCATAATTATGTCAATTTCTGATGGGTATCGTTTTTCCTCTATTTTTTTATTCAGAGGTCATTCTGGCTTCGGCGAATTCATAATTTTGTGTGTCTCTTGGGACGATGAAGAAAATCTTTGTGAATTTTCGGTTTGTTTAGGTAGGCAAAATTCTGCCGCTCATCGTCAGCTCCAAGATAAGTAGATCTAGAAGACGCGATACGAACCTTAAGGCTTAATTTAGTTTTATTACATTATTTTTAGTGATAAAGCTGATAGTCTTATTTATTTTTATTTCGAGTATTCGGAAATTCAGAGACTGAAATCGAAGCGCATAAACTTCACAATATATGATGAGTTAATCTTTATAACAAGTGTGGTCGCCAGTTGTCTAATATATGTTTCAAATCATGCTAAGTTTCTCATAACGTATACCTACAATGAGTCAAGCATGGAAAAGACGTATTTCTCTGTCTATATTATAATTATCTCTCTACAATTTAACATTTTGAACCATAGACAAGAAAAAATATCTTGCTTGTTCTGTAGAAACTAAAACCTTTAAGGTTCAACGCAATAATTTTAGATTTCTAAACCAGGTTTTGGCTGTGGTTTTTCCGAACTGATGTGGCTTGGTGACTTTCAAGACACGAGTTTACTCGTTTGCTCCCTTAAACAATAAAAACATAAAGAATATCCATATAAAAAACATAGATATTAAAAAAGTCATGTCATCAAAACACTCAGTCAAAACATCTCGTTATTTCTAAAAGCTATCATAATTCAATAGCTATTCAATACAGAATACGCTATTTATGCAAATGAATGTAAGACTATGCTAACGGTTGGAAGAAGGCTCTAACAAGAGCTTTGTGTGGGCTTACAGACTATCTGACTAAGTGCCGAACAATGGGAGCGGGAAAAGAGCTTGTTAGTTCGGATGCTTTGGATCTAAATATTGATTGGGTGTAACGACTTGAAGGAAACTTTATCGTACCTTGGGAACCACTCGCAGGACTATAAAATATTTGCAGCTTTTATTTTATTAATCTCTTTGGTTTATACGATTATAGTATACAACAATAATGTACTGATTGTGGTAGAATTTTAACTATAACTGAGTTAATTCGTTTCATTTTATATGTAAAATAGCTTTTGCCAGCGGCTTTGTTCGCGTTCATTTCGACTTTTACATCTTGGGTTACACTATTGATTTATTCGTAAGGATCCCTAAATTTTTTGAGAATATAATATAACCTATAGCCATCATCGATTAATGTACTATCCAACACTGAAAGAATTTTTCAAATCCAATCAGCGGTTCCTGAGATTAGGGCGTTCAAACAAACAAACTTTTCAGCTTTATAATATTACATGTATAAGTATAGATTATAGGATAACGCAGTTCTTTTCTATGTCATTAAATTTGCAAATTCGTTTAAATTCTGTCCAAAATTTTTGCATAAAAGAAGTCTGATTTGTTTCAAGTATTGTTGATAAATGCATAGATTATGGAAATGAAGTAACATAAGAGTTGTATCTGTATTGTGTTTTCTGTTTTTTATCTTTAAAACAATTTACCACAGAGTGGGCTGCGTGTGGCAAGGTATGTAACATAGATTATAAAAAAAAAATATTATATCTGTTTAAAAAAAAACGAAAACATGTTTATCTCAAACCACATAGGGACATCAAAATTATTTTTTTGGAAAGAAAATTATATTATAATTTCATAGTTTACATAGAATTTATTACGTATTATTTTTCATACTATTTATAAATAAGTAATAATCTTTATCCCCTTTCATACTTCACACATATTACTGCAATATTATATAGAACATTTATATGAACAAACCAACGGGTACAAAGATATTGTTATAACCACTATACGCAGTTCGCCTCATTAACTGTCCACATATGCAAGGTAATATTGTACTTAGTCTACTAAATCAATCAACTGTATTAACCTACAATTAGCAACATTACGCTTGATATATCTAGCTTATTCAGATAGGTTTTCTGCTGCCTATACAGGGTGTTTTTGGACTGCTCCCGAAAACGAAAACTGGTGATAGTAGTTAAGACACGTGATGGGACGGAATAAAATTCAATCCTGACTATAAAAAAGTCATATTTTTAAAACGTACGTAATTAGTGATTTACACCCTACCATGTGTGTACAGCTAAATGAAACGATAACTTCATAAAAAATACTGAAAAAAAAACCAGCAATGAAACGCAAATCAAAAACAGTTGATGGTCTGGTCAAGTCGGGTGGACGCACGTCTTCTAGAGGCCCGCGCTGACATCTAGCGAGAAATTCGCTAAAACAAACCTCTATCCGTGCGGAGGACTGAAGCCGTCACTGAAGATACGTTAATTATTTCCACCGATCAAGGAAGCGTTAGTTATTTCCATTTTTTATTTTATGAGCTTAATTATTCCTACTGACTAGTCCTTTTGTGGAATCGAAAAACTCTAATTTGCGTGATCGTGAGAATTATTCCAAACTAGCGCTGCCACGCGGATGTCCTTGTCACTTGTATACCTTACAACTAATAGTGTATATGTTATTTTGATATGAGCTATATATAAATATTCGTGTGACAAAGTAATATATATAAACGTACAAACTTTCGCGTTCAAATTAGTAAAGATTCAAATTGAATCTGTTATATTTGTCTCCATCAAGAAACATCAAAGCGTAAAGACTTTTGTATAAGTAGTAAGAACTCAGATACTTGTTTTTGTCTAAAAAATAAATTTAAAAAAAACTGAGGGTTCAGTGATAATATTAAAAGGTATGTTTGATATGCCTAGTGAATTGTCACTACTAAAATAAATATCTTAACGCACTGATATTGATCAGTGCGTTAAGATATTTTTTAATTTTTATTAAAATAAGTTTCAAGCCTATTTCGTGTATATTTGAGTTCCAAGCAATGTTAAGATAATTACAGTATTAAATCAAGATCTCCGGAAGCAATTTCGTCACAAGCGTGCCATGAAACCTTTAAATTAACGACGCCGCATCTGATTGATAAAGACGCATTGCGTTGTCAAGAATAAATAGTGGTATAACTATTAACGCAACTAAAACGTCCTGATAACGGAAGGCGTAAGCTTTTAACTCATATAAATTACGTTATTTTAGTCTAAGAGTCGGCTAATGTTTATTTTTTTAGTATGTTTGATTAACTGAATAATGTCTTAATTAACTCTTTTAAAATCGTTTTATAAAGTATTACGTCTAAGGTCTTAAATTTGGCAAGGCATCTTCTATATCCCCGTCTTGCTTGCTTTGCTTGCGCTTCTATTGTATTAAAAAATGTGTTTATTAATTTAGGATTATAGATTTTTTTGTAATATAAAATTTCTTGTTTTAAACAAGAATTTACGACAGTCATTTCATAATGCATTGTCAATATATTTATTTTTAAAATTCATAATTTTAACTGGTATCGTGAACAGAGCTTTTGTATATGAGCTTTTTATCTTAAAATCCATCTGTGTATCAAAAGACTTATAAAACACAATGAATAAACAGTAGTGGAACTATTGATGCAACTGGTTCTGGCCGACGTAAATCGTAAGCTCTTTTGAGTCGTATATACATTATTCTAGCGTATGAGCTACTTCGATATATTGTATATTAAAAGATTTTTTTATAAACATTTTTGACAAATCACAGACAATATTGAACTTCTGAGTCATTAAAACCTTTTTATTGTTTTTTTAAATTCTCTTCAATTACAAAAAAGTTATTACTTACCTAAATGTTTATCAATTACGATATCACTTTATTTTAATATAAAAAAATAATCACAATAAATTCTCAACGAATAATTGTTTTTAAAATAAAATATATTTTTTTAGATATTTAATATCTATTCATCTCTTAGACTACAACTTACATCATTTATGTCACCAAGCTGCCCTCAATAAGCGCATTCAGTCGATTCGTCTTCAAAAAGAAACTTGCTGGCATCATTCCCAGTTTTTGCTGTCTCTTTACTTTACAATTGCTGGAAAAGGAATTTTAATCTGCCGTTTCACCTCGCCTCATTGTTTTGCAATTTATATTGACAGAGATGCTACTTTTTCTCGTAATTGCTTGGTATTTAGCCAGTGATAATTGCATGTGAATATTTATGGGTTTACGGCAGATTTATGCTCCAGACTTGGTGCAACTATTTTTTCCCGACCGGTTTCATGTTTTTAATGTTTGTTTTTGATTAACTTTAACGATTAATGGTTACTTTAAATGCCGGCCGTGTTTAAGTTCTGCTGTTATATAACTAATAGTACTAATAACACCTTTGATGAAGGGACAGAAAAAATCGATCCTGACTAAAAAAAGACATATTATTAATACTTTTTATTAGCATTATTTACGCTCGATCTTGTAAGTACAGATGAATGAAACAATAGTTTCATAAAAAATACTAAAAAAAGAAATAGCAATGAAGCATGATAGCAGAAACAGCTGGAATAAGATGATGGAGCGAAATAACGGTAATAAAAACGGTTTTAAAAATATGATTTTTATTTTTTAGACAGGATCGAATTTTATTCCGACACTTCATCAAAGGTATCATTAGTACATGGTATTGTTATCACCTGTCATCGTTTTCGGCAGCAGTCCCCGCACACCATGTATGTCTATAAATAATCATTTATTATCAGATACCTTTGTACCCTCTATACACAGTATTAAAAACTTGTGTTTGATATTTTTTCAAAGGAATGTTAGCGCTCTTAAGCCAAGTGGTGTTTAAAAGTAACCGGAAGTAGTCTTCGAAAGTCCATTAAAAAGTTTGATTGTACTTACTCTCTAAATAAATAGAATAAAATATTAATGGATGGCGTATTTGTAAAAATCTTTCGAGAGACTTAGGCGATCCTTACTTAAAAAGAATCTAAATTTTGATATCAGGTCTCAAAATATAAAAATGATCTACTCTACGCTTACAATAATTTTTGGCAATAATTACTGTCACGATTTAACAATATTTTAAATGGATTCGACGATCATTGTCCCTATAGATCGTAAACGGTTTCATAGCGAAGAGTCTTGACCAACACCTAAAAAGTCTCTCGCTAGGTAGTTGGATCAAGGGACAGGTGCAAAAGGCAATACTCCTGGACACAGCAAGTATTGTCAGAAGGTTTCTTTCTGTACGGCCCTGTCTATCGGTAGCTTGGGTCAAGCTCTGCTGCTGGTGGTTTTCCAGATTAGGTTTTTTATATTATTTTTATTTTCATATTTTCTTTTTTGTATTTTACTTTTATATCTATTTTATGAAAAACCTAATTGAGGAATTATAATCAAAGTAATGAATAACTCTTTACAAATTATAGCTAAGGACCGTCAAGATAACATCAGCTTTAAAAAAAAGCATTCAAAGTGGTTCGTCATCGTACTTATAACTCCCCCTTTTGCATCGAGGTTTATAAAAAAACGTCACCACAAATATATGTCAGCAATATTATTTAAATATTTAAATCTTAATGTATTGCTTAATACGATTCAGAAAATTCTTTGTGAAAATGTTTCAGCCGTACTTAACTAAATGGATTTAAAAGTGTACACACGGATAATTTGAATAGCGGAGTACATTTTGAACATTTATATTCTTAAAACGAAACTACTTTAAGTTTTCATCGCGAACAATTTGCGTAATATTCGCCAACGTAAAATTACCCAATTACCATAATGCTAAGTGACGAGCTGTTAGTTACACGAATAAGCCTAAAACGGCCGGCGCTAATCATTTCACTTGGCACAAAGTGGTTTCAACACCTATGCTGTTCTTTAACAATGGTTTTCCTATTGTACGATTGTCGGAATGTCTGAGCCCAATGGAAATAGGCCTTTTATTTCTCGTCTTCTTGTATTATGCGGAGATTAGTTCAGCTGTCTTATCTCTAGCCTTGTCTACACGCGCTCGTCCGAGGGACCGGGAATCGTCGAGCTCCTAGAAATCATAGCCGGGAAAGTGTTAGGATACCCCAACGATTTCCAAACAAAC
>JAOSYY010000012.1:1991751-2006644 GCA_025727935.1 Hebomoia glaucippe
ACAGAAACAGAACAAACAGAAACAGAACAAACAGAAACAGAACAAACAGAAACAGAACAAACAGAAACAGAACAAACGGAAACAGAACAAACCAAAACAAAATAAACAGAAACAGAATAAATAGTCACAATATCACCGGAATGAACAAAATGTATAAAAACAGAAGGGGCAATTTTCCATAGACAGACCAATCATTATGATACTATTACGTACCTGCAAGTTATTGGCTCGAAGCAGGACCACGTCATCGGAGCGGGAGATCGCGGCGCCATCCCCGCTAATCCTGTCCGAAGCAGCGCAGCTAGCCACATCACACCGCATCGCTCGGGCGACAAGCGCTCCATCCTTCTATGTTAGTTCTCCTTTCACTATACCTACACACCTCACGAGGACGGCGAACGCTTCTCCACCATTCTCTCCAATTTTTGAGTCGTCAAACGATCAAGTGGTTCACTGGGATGTACACCTCCGGCACCATAACTCCGGGTTGACGTCACATTACTAACAGAACTCACGCGCAAAGTCCCAGCGTCGGTCACAGAAGCCGAAGCCTATCTACGCAGTTTTTTATTAGTCGTAAAGGCACTGTTTTTGTTCACTAATGATCGCTTCATTTTTTTTTTTGTTGAATGCAAAGTCTATTTTGCATCCACAATTTGCATTCAGATGATCACACAGACAATGAAACTTAATATCATTGAAATAAAATCACTCAATTAAACTGACAATACTGTCACGGAAACGCATCCGCTCCCTTTTCTCGCTCTTGTCGGACTGACTCGCGGTAGGTGTTGCCGCCAGACAGGCGCCAGTAGCCGAATCAACCGCCTACCCTCCGGTTACGGCGAGTAACATGAAACAGCCGCCTACCCTCCAGTTACGGCGCGTAACAAACGCTTTATTAGCGTTATTTCGCTCCATCATGTTAGTCCAGTTGTTTTTGTTATCATGCTTCATTGCTGGTTCTTTTTTTTAGAAAAGTAATGTATTTTTTATCAAACTATCGTTTCATTTCGCTGTACTTACAAGATGGAGCGTAAATAATGCTAATAAAAGATGTTAGAAATATGTCTTTTTTTCAGTCAGGATCGACGTTTTTCCGTCCAACAAAGGTGTAATTAGTGCTATCACCCGTCTTCGTTTTCGGGAGCAGTCCCCAAACTCCCTCTATATGTAATAATGAAACTTAGTTATCTTTAATTATTCAATATACCGTCGAAATAAACCAATGCTTTCTAACACAAACGACAATGTATAGTTTTTAATAAGCAAGAATATCGAACCTGTACCGCCACTATTGCATAAGATATATTTTGACCTGCTAACATTCAAATCGCATAACTTAGAGAACACATTACTTTCATTAAAGGGCCATATTTAAACTTACTGACCGCCGGAGGTCAATAGAATTAAGGTCGAACTAAAGCCGTTACGAACGAAACATCATAAATAATTTGATACAAAGGTATCGAAAAAATGAACTCTCGCCTTACATTAATTTATATTGAGTATGAAATATTAGACGCATAAGTTATAATTTATTTGATAAAAGTTGATCACTTTTGAACTTGGCAGTGTAGAAAATGTTATTTAGGAGAATTTTTATAAACTCTAGCCGGCTTCTTTCTGTACGACGATAGAAATGTTAATTTATGTGGGAGTGAAGTTATTTTTCGTGAAACATACAACTAATATTCGAAGAAAACTGTACTGTCATTAGAAAGTGTAGAAAATATCCTTAAATCCTTTTTTAGATGTAAATTTAACATGATAAGAAATATTTGAAATTGTATGAGCATAGATAAACATAGATTTTTTTGTTTGTTTACACACATATGCTCACATAGGAGTATTTTCTTTAAGTCATAGAGAGCCAAACGAGCATACAGTTTGTCTGGTTGTAAGCGATTAGTGCCGCCATGGAAGACTCCAAGACCAGGCGATCTAGAAGACGCTTTGTCAACTTTGAGACCATAGCCATATCAAAATGATCAATTTAATCATTTAAAACCGTTGAAATTTAGACTGAAGCCGAAAAGCGGACAGCACGACTACGCCATCTACTGATACCAAAGTCACCTTAATTTATTAAAATCTTCGTGCAATTACAAAAAAGCGAATAGCATAATAGATCATAAAATAACAGAACATTCCAACCAGCAGTGCCCAATTAAAGCAAATTAAAGCAGTTATTTTAACTCTAAACAAACAAAAGCACTAGCTTCTAGTGCGTCTGTAAATTAATTATCATCTCAGCACTATTACACTGTTTACGATCTTAACTCGTTAAGTGATTACGAATCGGGAATATGATAGGTCAATAGCATTTGTATTCTTGGCGATTAAATATGTTAACAAGTACTAATTAGCAAGAAGACTTAAATAATAATTTATTGTTTATTGAAGCACTTTTGTCATAGTATATTTTTGTCTGGATCACGAAGCTATGTTCTTAACAATGCCAATACGTCGGGGCTTCCGCCTGCAATGTTATATTATAACTATATATAATGTAATTTAAAGCTCAATCATTTCAACAAGTTGCGGAGGTTCATTGCGTGAATTTCATCACTAACTTAAATTCTCTAGAGAGATGGAACGAATTAGGCAGTTCGTAATTTAACATTACATATTATCGAGAGCATCTGTTGCGTGTTTTTGATCGACGCCATATCTTAAGTATAAATAACTACTAAATAAAAGACACTAATGGAAGTATTACGTTACAAGTGTGAAGAGAACACAATTTTTGTGGCCCATTCTCTTTCAAACATTATATAATTCACGCAGTAACGAGAATTAGAAAATTTGTATAATTAAACTGGTTACCACGACAAAATTGACGACAATAAAACATTTCTGTTTACTTCAAACATCTTATAGACCTATGTGTCAATGCTTAGATTTAATTAAAAAAACACATTGTCAAACGATTTGTCACGTTTAAACGCTTCCAGCCAAAGTCTATCCTTTAAGAGTATTATTTCTTAGAATAATAACTAAACTACTGTTTTGATACTCATTAAATTGGAGGTACTGTTCACAGTTTAACTGTGGGAGAGATCATACTTCAAGTATGTGAACCCTACGTGACCTCACATTTGGTAACCTGTCCCATAGTTCAAACTGAGGACTTATTGTTTACGCCATGTGTTGACTCGTTTGATAGCGCTGCATTATACGGATATTTTATTTAACAAGACACTAAACTACTAACGATAACTGCAAAGTTAATTAAATCTATAATAACAAAGTTACCATGCCAACTAAAAGTTTAAATTATACCAGAAAAACGCATTATTTTTTAAGTACTATATATTTCCATACATTAATTTAAAACGAGGAAATTAATCCCTTAACCCAACTCGGGCAAACCTCAGGCGTTGCAAAAAATCTCCGTCAATATTGACAACGTAGATTGATACTGGCAGATGACAGCCATATTGGCATGTACAGTCACGCATCGAAATGTTCGTCACTTTTGTAATACGCTTAACATTTTGTAAACATACACACCAGTATATTCACTCAAGCTCAAAGTAATTTACATAAATTTAACCAGTGATGCAAGTAAATTCCCATAGTTATTTCTCTAAGCATTTTTCAACGTGTAGGCGATCAGTTTTTGTGTTATGACAATGAAATATTCTCTATTAATTCTTACCACGCACTTCGAACGAACCAACTAAGACCATTGATGACAGAGAATCGTCATTAAAATTTTTATTAGATAATATTAGTTGTATTATTAACAATGGTTGAATAATTACGATGGAGTTTCTTACGCGACTGTACAAGTACTGCACTTAAATGCAAGATCACACCAAATTATTTCGATTCCATGTAATCAATTACAATCGTATGAATACGGGGGAAAACCGCTGTCAACCGTCCTCACCGCGTGATTGATTGGTGCTCATGACTTCTGTTTCCAAAGGTTAATTAATTTCGACTGTTGCAAAACCGAACGCAGTAATTAATTGCAAAAAACGGACTTTGCTTTACGATGATTGGTTTAACGATACTATGTATCTGCATATAATTCAGTGCTTATACTCTTAAAACTAGCTTTTGACAACGGCTTTGTTTGCGTTTATGTCAATTTTGTGAACCACTTCTAGTAAACTCTTATATTGTTTGGATAGATTAATTTAATATACAAACACGCAGTTTCTATTTATTTATCGCACGTATATAGTATTACGACAAATTTATTTTTCGTTAACTATCATAAAAAAACATAGTCGCAAGCAGGACAAAGCGCCATAACAAATTTGTTCACACAAATAACTATAGTAATTGCAACAGCTGTCGTTTCACGGCTTATTATCGGCCCTCATTTGAATAAAGCCTTGCAAATGCCTGCGATTATTCTATTGCTTAATTCCCTTTCATAGAACTTAACTACAACCTTTGACTCGCCTTTGTATGTAATTCAAATTGATTACTTGTGCATATTGAACCGTCAATTTGCCGACAGCTGACAATTAAATCTGACATAACCTGATTACAGATTATAACGATAATACGGAAAGATTTTAATATCTTTTTCTATCTGTATAAATAAGAAAGAGTATATAACTAAATTAAAAATAAATAATATATAAAAGAGGTTGATTGTATATATGACATCGATGAACTCAAACTATTTAATTGATTTTAATAATATCTTTTACGACTTAAAATTGCTCAGGTCAGCTAGTGATTTATAATTATCAATACCAATGTTACTGAACATGAATCTGCATTAAATTATAAGTAACATACGCTAGATTATAGCCAGATATTATTACAACCTATATCCCGATGTTTGGAAACTTTTACAGCTAACACGGTCACAACCAGATTTAAATTTTCACGATAACCAACTAGCGCCATCTATTTTTACAGAAGCTAAACAAACCTCCTCTGCAAAGTTTTTTTTTAAATATGCGAATCCAGTTTTGTTTTATTTCAAAAGTGAATAAAAACTTCAAGCTGCAATCCAATAATATTATTTAAGGCTCGGAAACAGAATTGTGAATTCATCAATTAGACCGCGTTTCACTCGACCAACATCAGACTTGCAAATAGTCAATTTTTCTCTTAATACGCCATATAAAATGAAATTCAATATCTCAATAATTGTTTGATCTCGTTTCCGTTTCATCTTTAGTATTAATGTATTTAAAAACGTATGAATATCTATATAAGGAGATTTGTATTTATAAACTCCCTTTATTTACTGAGCTTTTTTATAATTGATCTTGTTTATATTTTCAGATGGTTGGTTATTGTCCTGGTACTTCATACAACCAATGGATTTTCTAGCGACGGCCTTTTCGGATCGAAATACCCGAACGGTAAGAATATCTAGTTATTTATATAGAAGAGTACGTTTTGTAGATTTGACTTCGGAAAACTCGGAATCTATTTGTCCAATCGATATGAAAATTGGTATATATATATGTATTTTTACAGAAAAGGTTTGTATGCTATAACCGTTGTTAAATAAGGCCGGCAACAGAACGTCACTAAAAATAAAAATTGATGTAATATGGCTAAGGCCGTAAGGTTGGCAACGCGGCTCTACTAATTTTGGAGGTTGTCTATGGCTTTCAAGAAACACTATAGGTGACTGTATGCTCGTGTGCCTTTCTATCGTATAAAAAAATCAAATTCATATATTATTATATGTGGCACACACGACGTCGGGCAAATGAACTTAGTCTTCATTAAAATAATTACTAAAAACAATTCCTATGTCTTTATAACTTATTCTCAGTTCAACGTATTAAATTCGATGTGATTTATTTCTTTAAATTTAAAATGAAACATCTTTAGTACGAAGTCATAACAACTTCTAAAACTCGCAGCCTATAACGTTTCTTGTTTTATTGGATGTAGCTTCCGTTGGCAATAACTCATTATACGATCCACTAGATGCTCTAAATGGTTTAAATTTTAATGGAATTATGTTTACGATGTGCTAAGCACCGATATTACTTCCTACATTTGGAAAAAATACCGCTAAACGCACAGTTAAACTAGATTTTTCGTAGTGACATTGACTGATCTCTCTAAATATAGATAAACTATCAATTTTTTATTAAATGAGCTTTATAAATTATCCAAGAGTATGATGTACGTAATGAGATTACAAATATGATCTGATATTATATAGAAATGATTCTCACGTATTATATGTCCAGAGTTTTTTGTGAGCGTTTGCTAAATTAATTATGCATGTAAAGTGTAAAATCACGTGTCCATTAGCCCGCATGGAGCATCTCGTTTCAACAGTCCTTATTCTGGACCACAATCGCAACACCTATTTACTGTTACGTACAAAGCATTGCTAATTGTTCCCGCACCGAATGGAAATGGAAAGCTTCCGAAATTCTCTATTTGGTTTTACACCCAAAGTTGGGATTGAGGCGTAAAAATAATCGTTTTCCGCTGAACACAACTTGAGTGAACCGTTTTACTGCTTGAAAATCTGCGAGAGATGTACGAAAATATAATTGGTTTCGAAATAAAATTACTGTTAGGTTTTCCGGAATCCATTTATGATTCTAACTCACTTAACTCGCAATCAATACATTAAAATGGTGTAAAATTCTGAGCTAAAGCAATTTTGTTGTAATTATCATAGATAGAAAAGTCGTGAAGTGCTATGCACGTTTCGATTTCGGTCTATGAATTTCCGAATACTCGTAAGGTTGGCAACGCGTCTTCTAGATCATGCAGGTGTCCATGGCCGATACGAGTCACTTAAGACAAGTGAACTGTATGCTCGTTTGTCTTTCTATCGCATGAAAAATTTCCCTCGGCATGCAATCAATACATTAAAATGATAAAAAATTCAAAGCAAAAGCAATTTAGTTGTATTTTTGTTTCAAATGTTAACAAACTGCGAAGAATAAACTATAAAATCAATTTAAAGCACCCATAAAACAAGTATAAATTATACGTTTCCGTTTTTCAGATATCCCCGAATACGACTTGCTGCACGCTATCGGAGTTCCATTTAGCAATCCGAAGACCCAGTACTTCGATGAAGGCCTCGATGGTTTTCCGGCTTACGGGCTCAAACCCGGATCTGATATTAAATCTCCGTATCGACTCTTTATGCCGGAGAAACTTTACGCCGAATTCTCCATAACAGCGACAGTACGACCGGCAAACAAAGATGGCGGATTCCTCTTTTCTGTTGTAAACCCATTAGAGACAGTGGTTCAATTAGGTGTTCAACTAATACCGTCTGGACCGGGATTGACAAATATCTCCTTACTTTACACAGACGCAAATATTTACGCTCTCTCCCAAACAATCGCGTCTTTCGTAGTCCCGTCGTTTTCGAAGAAATGGACGAGATTTGCATTAAGAGTGACAAATGATAATGTAACTCTGTATCTTAACTGTTTGGAATTTGACTCTGTTATCGTAAAGAGGAACCCGCTTGAATTGGTTTTTGATTCTGCCTCTACTTTGTATGTTGGTCAAGCCGGCCCTCTTATCAGAGGAGCGTTCCATGTAAGTATTAAACTTTTTAAAATATATATATTGTAAGATCTGATTAAATTTATTAGTGTATAGATTGATTCATTACAAAATCGAATTCCCACTGACAAGATATCGACGTTTAATTCTTAATTTTTGAGAGCAGTAATAATCTAATAGATTAAATTCTCGTGTCACGGTCTGCGTAATTGGACTCCATCGAAATGGCTCGACCGATTTTCGTGAAATTTTATACACATATTCAGTATGTTAAAGGTCCACCCCTAAACTGTTTTTTATTTTTAGACAATTGTTTTGTAGTTACTTTGTTATGATACATCATATAAAAATTCATACAACCCTAAATTTTCAAGTAATAATTTGATATATTTATGTGAGAAAAGGACGTTTGATGGGTCTGCTAGTATTTTAATCCTCAATAAGCTTCATGTAATATTTTTTTAATGTAACATAGGGAAATAGACCCCAACACATCCATTACAACCTCGAAACTTTTCTATCAAGCTGAACTTACTCGAACTTAGAAAGTATCGTTTTCCTCCAAACTACTTTATGTAATTACGTGTTAACTAACTGTGAGACAACCATTTCTTATTTGTATTACCCGATATAATTCAATATTGGCTATGGATAGGGAAAATAAATTAAGTTCTAGAGTATCAATACATATCCTTACGCGTGTATTTCGATAGCATTTTAAATAATTAACGATATTTATAACTCAATCAGTATATGTAAATTAGTAATCCTCGTGTCATAAATATTAGGTCAGATACATTTATATGTGAATTTCAACGGTAATCTTTTACAACTCGTTGGAAATGTAGATTGAATTAAAGGTTTCTGAATTTCTGAACTACATTTTTAATTCACGTTATCATTAAAGTGTAGAAATTATATATTTATTGAACTAAGACTTTCACTATGGTATACAACAAATAGATATATTTTCTGATACACGATCAATCATAGCCCATTTACAACCCAAATATTCCTTTATTTCCAAGCTTTTATGTCCCAAGATTGTAAGGGATGCCTTTATCACGTGTTTTCGTAGACAAAGCTTTAACGGATAAACATAGTTCTATTGAACCTTTGTGTACAATTTCCACATTCATCTACCCTCATTTTGATTGTAGAAAATATTTTCTATATTATATTTATATCACTTGCATTGCTATATTCTTTGACTAATGTTTTATAGAAACGATTATACAATATATCTTTTTTTGTGACAGATTAGTGTTAAACTTTTTAAGATATCAATAACGCGTTACTGCCCTATTTATTTTTATTTCGAGCATCCGTATATAAACATAAGTCGAAACACGTATTACTTCACGACTTTTCTGGCTAATAACCCTGATGAGCTACACGATATTTACCCCATCCGTTTAAAAGTCGTTATTAGGGACTTATGTGATTTGTACATATATTTTATATGCGATATGAATCAGCGAGAATCGAACCGGGTACAGACACTAAATACAGATCAGTTTAATAAGAGACCTAGACCGACGAGTTCTGGTCTATTTTTATGTTTTATCAATTTTAGGGATTAAAAGTAACAATAATCTGTCATTACGGACAGACTCATTGATGCCAATATACCTGATACCTGAAGTGCTCATCGATGTCACCATCCCGCATGACGAGAATGTCGTGAAGGCTGAGAAGGACAAGCTTAGCAAATACTTGGACTTGGCTCACAAGATAACCGCTTTGTGGGATGTGGATTCGACGATCATTGTCCTTATAGTTGTTAGCGTGAACGGTCTCATAGCGAAGAGTCTTGACCAACATCAAAAAAGTCTCTCGCTAGATACTTGGATCAAGGGACAGATGCAAAAGACAGTACTTCTGGACACAACATGAATTGTCAGAAGGTTTCCTTCTCTGCCTTCCTATCCATCGGTAGCTTGGGCCAAGCTCCGCTGCTGGTGGTTTTCCAGATTAGGTTTTTTTATACTTTTTATATTTTTGAATTTACGTTTTTAAATTACTTTTATTTCTATTTTATTAAAAACCTAGTTGAGAAATTAAATATATGAGAGATAATATCAATATTACTCGATATATCTCATATTTGTATAAGTTTTTTAGATTTTTGCGACACTAGTCACGTATGAATACCACAAACATTATAAAAAAGACCCTACTCTCAATCATAAATTATATTTTGTAACACCCAAAAATTTACTAGTAAATACAAAAGCTTCGGGTGCTATAAAAATATTTCATTGGATCCTTCGAAGTGTAGGTGTAATAAATTCAGTAAGTGGCTTGTTCTGTTACTAGAATTTCTGATTGGGTCTTGATTGTTAGTGTTATGAAAACTTCGTTGTAAGAAACATTTTAAGTGCAACCTATTTTAAAGTATAAAATATCGAGAGTTATAACAGAAGATGATAAAACTAAATCTTACCACGCATGTAGCCACAAAAGGCTCAAATTATAACATGTATCTATAATAGCTTTTTGATAAATCTTAAATGAAATTAAAAGAATAACGAATGTATTAACAATTTCAAATGGGGAAGTACAAATGTGATATGCAAATACAATCTAACGAAAACTTCAGAGAAACTTTACCTGGTAACCAGCATCCGAGCGCAGTGCCAAGAAAAACAACTCAGTTTGCAACACTTCCGAAACTTTGGCCTCGTTAGCATTTTGGCTTAGATCCTGGAGTTATACCTACCCACAGCAATTGAATTGGTAAACCATTTTACTTAACTGCAACGTTGCGTTACTGTTTTCTTTTATACGAACTCCCAAACAGACAAAGGTATGACCAAAAAAATGTACCAATACGTCTAGACGTTACTAGAATTATCGATTTTTGTGCTGGTGAGAGGAATATAAAAATTAAAGATTACGGACTACCGTTCAGGCCTGAAAACGGTTAAATACCTTGCAGTCTTGTCTTCATTCCTCCGAGCAATTAGAACATAAAACTGTACTTATTAAAATATATTCACAAAGAAACTTTCCGTAAAACACTTGATAACGATGAGATAAGGAATATCTAACTTTTAGTTGGAATACTTAGATATTTTCGAAATAAGTCGCTGTATTCTTGAAATTTCAAGTCGAATCGTATATGTAACAAACGTGTAGGTCGTCAAATATGTATGTGCTAGGAATTGAACGAGGGTCGATGTCGTTTCAGTGCGCTCGAGGCGGCTAACCACTCAGACACGGCCGAATGCGAAGTTGTTTCATTTTCGCAAACGTTATTGCAATCATTTGAATTTTAAAAGGGTCTTATGGGGTGTAGAAGGCACTGCAATACTTGCTTACAAACAACATTATTAGAAGATTAGAACAGAACGGCTGTGACAGCAATTGTCATACAGGGAGTACATAGTCCCGAGGGCACGTCTGAACATTATACATCGCCGTGAACTTTATTAAAAGAAAAATTCGCTTATTAGTTTACACAGTGCATGCAACGACAGATCTCAAGAGAAATAACACTTATTACCGACACGTCGCTCCTATTAAGCCTTCCGCGATAAACGTACTATCCAAAACAGAAATATTTTTTTAATACTTCCTAAGCCTCCTCGTTATAAACAACCAAAAAATCATATCTGTATAATATTGGTATACAGATACACAAAAAGTTCTCCACCCCTGACTTAGTTCAAATACCTACAAATATTTTTAGTCCATAAGAATCGTTTCTAGTTTTGCAGTAGCCAGATGTTCGTACAAACAAAATAGAACATTTCACTCGGCTTATTGACTGAGTTCTGAGAAAACTATCCGTCTCAAAGTAGAACATTGAATTTCTTTTTAGCTTGAAATACTGTAAGTTAATTAAATTCAAGAATTATTAATGATTTGCTATTATTAACTCAGGTGACAAAAATATATTCTTACCTGACTTAGAAACTTATAAATAAAACACTATGTATTATTTTAATATATAAATCAACGTGTAATTTCAATTTGAATCAAAAAATTAAAAATTCAACAACTTCCACAAATAATAATAAACATTGAAGTTCAGAATCAGAAGATTTAAATATGACAAATAAAATTGAAATATCTGTTTGTGAGCAATATAAAAACTTTTTTCTGTACTTAAACAGAAATAAAATAAAATTCATGTTATTTGTCTCTCAGTTTGTGCCCCGTAATTTCTAATACGACTCGACCAACCTCGACAGGACTTTCACTGGCCGATAGTCGAATTTTCTAGGAAGTTACATCAATACGGGTGAAACCGCGGGTCGGCATTTGTTAAAGATTAAATCTATCTACATCTATGAGGTTCGTACATGTATGGCACTAACCGACTGGAGGTGTGACATTAGTGTTTATTTTAATTGGGCGTTGTTGTGTTATTAGACGCGGGGATCTGTTGAAATCTCTTTCAAACGTGATGTTTGGAATATTTTTCCCCATATCTTGTGGGAATGTTTTCTTTATGTCAGGTGGACTCGTTAAATGATATACTCTAAGCAGAGGTTATAGTTAGCAGGTTATTTAAAAAAAAAACTGAAAATACGCAAAACTTATTTCAAATTCAAAGCTTTATAAGTATGTATGACCATCCTAACTAGGTACAGACAAAATTTAATTTTGATGCACGCAAAAAAAGTTCGAACTGGCTTGCCAATATTTAATTAAATTGTTTGATAGTTTATAAATTACAAGTAAAGCTAATATATAAAATTAATGGATCTATTGATATCAAATTACATATCAGCTTTTCCATATTGTTTTCCGGTTCTTATCAGTAAGTCATTTGTAAATAATATTCTCCAGTACCACTGTGGTAACCATATTTTGATCGATTTTAAAGTTATCGTCATCCTCATGATTCGTATATGACTTCCTCGAGATGTTTCACTAAATATAATCAGATATATAATATTATAATTTCCATTTTCAAATAGTTTTAATGTCCATTTTTACTTTAATATATTTTATTCAAGAAAGGGTTCGAGGAATGTTAACAAAGTCGCCCACGGGAAAACATAGAGTCCCTCATTATTGCTATGGATGAATATTTTAATCATTATTTATTTTGTTAGGGATAAATATTTAACATATTCTTTGGCTACATATTACGTTGAGTATTGGAAATTAGTTTGATCATTTTTTAAATGATTTATTTCTGCGGCTCCAATAATTTAAATAATACATAAAATATTAACAATGCCTCCATATTATAGGGCCATGTCTTGATGACTGCTTACTTTTATAGCTACCTAAGTAGTCCAATTCAAAACATTAATAATTTATACTAACTTTGTAAGTAACATCCTAAACATTTCTTTTTACAGACAAAATCCATTATTTAATCTCTTAGACGAGTTAACCGTTTCTGAAAATGGGTACATTTGCCCATTTTACTGATTTAGAAACGAATTCCAACTTTTCAACTGCTGTTTTATTCGAAGACGATACTCTTATTAACTGTTTTTATTCAGAATGCTTTGGCGTGGGAAGAGGTCTTCAACTTCATTTCAGTCTAGATCCGTCGGCCGGTTGAACCGCGCGCCCGTTACATTATTTTCCAGTGGCAACTTTACAGTTGACAGCTGTCAAGTTGACGTGATCTGACTTTAGGCGCGAATCGAGTGCGAGCGTCAGTGCCACAGACTGTGATACTTAATATCTTTCGAAGCTACCTCATTCTAACGAGTACTTTTATTATTTTAATATAAGACCTCATCATAACTATTTTATATTAAAAAGTAAAGACTGTCTAGTGGCGAAGCCACCTAATAGTTTTTCTGACATATTTCTATCGAATAAAAGTACCAGGAAATTTTAAATACTATAGTGCAGTGCTTATTCTTAGATTTGTAAATAAATTAATTATATGTATATGCTTACTGGTTATTTGTTTGTGGGTCTTTTAGAAAATTGCTGACATGCAATTATTTGTATAAAATAGTATTTAATCCCTAAAAAGGTTGAATGTTTAAAAAAATTTACCATGGACGTTTTAAAATGAATCCTCTATTTAAAATATATTAAATAAAATAAAAAATACTTCTTTAACGATTATTTTAATATCTTTTATCCAAAGACAAACAGTTGTCAGGCTTGCCATAAAAGTAGTCTGTGAGCTTACAAATAGACAACACCGTTTTTTACAATTCAAAATTCTCCAATCTATCATTGTAAAGCTGTGTTATTCTGATTTTAACGTATTTCTAAGGTTTTATTTAATCATTAGCTATATATTTATGTAATCATTGGTAATAATTTTAATAATTACTTCTTTTTAAGATTCATTTTTATTTAAGTCGCCCTAAATATACAATTTTCTTTTTCTACTAACTAGGTAGGTAGATCTCGAGTCCAAGAGTTATTTTATGACTAAAAGAGGAAATTCTAAAATTTCGAATTAAGACTCCATAATTCTAAAGATTATATAATTACTATCTTCATTGTCAAACTATATACAAATAGTAGAATATTGTCGGTTTCACGTTTACGACCTTGCCCCGTAATCTCTTTGAAGCCTTCGTCCTATGCCATATTATAAGGACATAATATATGTGGAATGTGCTGGTAATATGTGGTAAGCTATTTATGTGTAACTCGTGATCTTGAATATTTTCCTTGACGGATTAAATGTTAGGTAGTTTCCTACAAATGCTTTCCGTTACCTTTATCTAAATTTTCGTTAGGGAAAACATTTTCTAGTTGAATATTTTGCAATTTCGTAATTATTTAAGAGAAAATTATTATGAGACTTTCATCTAGATTGGCTAGATAAGGAATCATTATGTTTTTTTTAAATAGAGCTTTGACGGCAAAACTTGTCTAAACCGTAAAGTATACACAATTTCCATAGGCTTTTCCTTAAAGAAAAGCCTAGGAAACTAAGCCTCAATGAACAGCAAATCTTAAACATAAATATGAAAAAAGGAACCATATTCAGACTTCACCGACAAAAAAATCCATATCTAAATGAATCAAGTTCTGTAAACAATCTTTAAATATATCTAAGAATATGTGAGATTCCCTCCTATTATAATGTTTTTTTCTTGTTACTGTTAAAACTTACAACAATGTTTCATTTTACATGACATGAATAGTCGAATTACTTATACAAACATAACTTACAAACTAAATAAGGATTCATATTATATATATAATCGATCCAGACTAAAAAAAGACATATTTTCAACACTTTTTACTAATAATAATGCTAACATTATTTACGCTCCATCTTGTAAGTACAGCTAAATGGAACGATAGTTTAATAAAAAATACATTGCTCTACTAAACAAAAGAACCAGCAATGAAGCATGATAACAAAAACAGCTGGACTAACATGATTGATCGAAATAACGCTAATAAAACGTTTTAAAAATAAGGTTTTTTTTAGTCAGGATCGAATTTTATTCCGTCCCTT
>JAOSYY010000012.1:2022378-2053421 GCA_025727935.1 Hebomoia glaucippe
AAAATACATACAACCCCCAATTTTCACCCCTCTACAGTCAACCCCTATTATTATGTGGCAAAACGACGTTCGCGGGGACAGCTAGTAAATAGCTAAAATTTAAAGAAAAATTCAATGTAAAACAAATGAAAACGAAAAAGAACACAAATGAGATTATCGGATAGTTTTGTGCAACCTATTATTTTGTAATAAACTAACTTTAAATAATTATTTTTATAACAATTTAAATATCCTATACAATTTTTCTTTTCCAGGTTACGCACCAATATTACGAGGTGAAAAAGGAGAAAGAGGACCAAGGGCAAGACACTTTCCTTTATTAATTGAAATAATCCAATTCCGACTGAGCCTATCCAATTTCCTCTGAACTCAAAACGTGGCTTTTCCGAAACTAATCTGGGTGACACCGTGCTAAGGAAGATCGAGAAAATAAACTATTAATTACATAAGTTATTATTACTGTATCTACGTCGAAACCAACGCTAAACTACAGTACAATGTAAAGTAATAATCCCACTCGAAACCGTTTTGCTTCACGATTAAATGAGGTTGCAATTTCATTAGACACCTTTATAGGATACGATACGACACTATAACAAGTAGTTTATTTTTACTAATTTGTATTTGACAATACCTTCCGCTTAAATCGGTCAAATTAATTATATTTAGTTAACCTTACGTCGTTTTACATGTAAAAAATACTTAAATTAGTTACGAATACTAGTTGTTGCGATACATGTTAAGTACAAGTGCACTAAGCATACTATCAACCATTACAAATATTTATTGAAATTAAAAAAAGAATTATCACATATTTTTTATGTACAGTTGTAAAAGTCTTACATTAGTAGCAGTTTATAAAAATAAGAAATATTAGGTGCTTTTACGAAACTTTATTTTATCCCGTTTTATCCACAATTTTATTTATTAAAATTAATTATCGTTATTGTTGAAAAGGCATTACGATGCAAAATTCATATGTAATTTCTCGTATTACGTCGTAGAATTTAAACAAAACAGGATTATACTGTGATTTAGTGTCATAGTCAAACACTTAGCTGTATGTTGATTGTATAACGAACATTGTTACATGATCACGATATAACCATTGTTGTATAGTAACCTCCATTTTGCAGCAAAATAGGGCGTGGAGTTTGATTTTACCGTGATTTTATTAACAAACCTTTTGATCCATATAAAGAATAGTATGAATTCAAATAAATATGTTTTCAGGGTTGGCGCTGTCTACCTATAGTTGGGTATACATAGATTAATTAGGAATTTAAATATATGGCATAGTACAAGATCCAGGGCCATTTCTATGACTCTTAATATTTTCTCTACGCGTTTAATGCTTTGAAATACCCATTTGAAAAACATCCTTGACTATATTTAGAAATTATAAACATCTTAGACGCGTCGGAAATGAAATCTATAATACGCCAGAATAGCGTGTTGTTTGTAACCTTGTAACCGCCAGACTAAAAAGCTCTTCAAATTTTACGTACAATATCAATAATTGTCTTTCTAAGATATTTACTAAATTTGGAAAACACAGGGTCCTCCAGGCGAGTCAATACGTGGTCCACCAGGTCCCCCAGGGCCGCCAGGAATTCCTGGACTACCCGGTGTCACTTCAATAGCTGAATCTTCTGGTTCTGGAGATGATGTAAGTTTTATTTGTTCCGAGTGCTATTTAGAAACATGTTTATGATAAACTAACAACTAGATAACAGTCGACCAATAACTTTATCCACTGTTCTTTTATTTTTATTCTATGGCACATAATTTTTGTAACACGATATTTTTTACATTTAGAGTTTGACTGGTTTGTACATTATGAAGCAAACAGAATAATTTTCTTAATAATGTTAATTTAAATGTATTTAAATTTTAAATATCTGTTACATGCAAATTCTTGGACGTTTCAGGCAATGAATGTTAAGGTAGGTGAGATGCTGTTTATTCATATAATATCTAATATATAAAATTCTTGTGTCACGGTGTTTGTAATTCTACTCCTCCGAATTGGCTCGACCGATTTTCGTGAAACTTATAAGCATATTCAGTAGGTCTGAGTATCGGACAACATCTATTTTTCGTCCCCAAAATATTAAGCGTTATCCACCTCTAATTTTTTTTTTTATTTTGTGACAAAATGTTTTCTTTTTATTTTTTTATGATACAGCATATAAAAATACAAACAACCCCAAATTTTCGCCCCTCTTCAATCAACGCCTATTTTTTAATCGCCTTATATTTATGTGGCAAAACGACGTTTGCTGGATCAGCTAGTATCATATGTAAATATCATTCTAATCGACCCCAAACTTTTGTATTGGCTCTTAAAATATGAAAATGTATACTTCTAAGTAAGATAACTGAAACTGTCAATAACTTCCTTTACAATAATCAATATTCGAATTGTAGTTACGATGGCGAATTTTATGTATGGCTTCTTTTTACAATAGCAAATATTTGGGGAAAACTACGTGTCATTGGGACAATGTGGGTGCAATACCAGTACGTTGTTAGCACTTCTGGAATTGGCTCCAGAACTACACGGACCTCCTGGACCTCCTGGAATGATAGGGGCGGATGGTCGGACCGGTCCACCGGGTATTCCTGTAAGTAATTTATTAAAATAGAATTTGAAGTAGTCAAAATATTAAACCTGTAGAATATTACGTAATACTTCTGTTAGACAAACATTTACATCGTATAATGCACAGATGTAAATATGTTTCAGGGTCAAATTGGTCCCACTGGTGACCGTGGCCCAATGGGTCCAAGGGGAGAAAAAGGTGATCGAGGTGACGACGGTATACGTGGTCCAGAAGGGCAACCTGGTCAAAAAGGAGAGCCTGGTGTCGACGGAAGACCTGGAAGCCCTGGACTTCCGGGGCCACCAGGATCGCCTGGTTCATCAGACTATAGCAATTTTGAGGTTGATTTCTTAAACACTTGTTATCGTGTCCACGTTGTTTTTTAAAACTAAAACATGGACATTTTTATACTTTTTAGTTTTATTCTCGCGTTCTCAAAGAGGCCACTACGACAAGCAAATTTACTTAAACAAATTAAAGCACAATAAATACCTCCGCAGTATTCGAAAGTTTCTTCTCAATTAAATGTAATATTTCCCTCTATAGAAACGTATGTTCAGCGTTTTCAAAGCAAGAGATTTCCTTAAAACTTAATTTTTACCACAATTACCGACGTATAATTAAGCTTTTTAAACTTAGAACTGCGATAGTTCTCTTTTTATTTTCATTCCGTATTTTAAAATGCTTTTTTTGGATTTTAAACGACTTCGAGTTTATTATGCTGATCTTATTCTACCATTTTCATGCCATCCATTGCTGCTTGTTTAGTCAAATTGGAAACCTAGGCAAATATACAAGGTAAGTTGCTAGTGTGTCATTAAATATGGATGGAGCTTGCTTCTGCTACGAGCTTTTATTAGAATGGAAACAACTTTTTACGAATATTCATTTAAACGATGTTAGATTTTAATTTCTCGAAATATTATAATAGAGAGTTCTTATTTTTGTGCAGGATTTTACTTTTAAAATTATTTCAAAAATTTTAAGGCTAAATTACATGAAACATTTAGAGAGATATTTTTAAATATTTTTATTCCTACCCTATTCAATCTTTGTTCAAATTCGTTACATACACTCAGACAGTGTGTCTGCCTTACAAACTAATAGAATATTGAAATTAAATAGATAAATAAGCGTATTGTTTGCTTGAAACATGTAACCAAGTAAAATAAAAAAAATTATCAAGAACATTCAATTTTATTGATTAAAACAAGAATTTCGAAGTTATTGTTAAATTATGGAATAAAATTAGGTCTGTCGATTACCTTTTCATTAAGTGTCTTCAAGTTTATGTTAAAGGAGGATGATTAAAGGAAAGTTTGCCTTCCGCAAACAAAACTGTGACGACCAAGTTTACACAGCGACTTTCCACTTGGAGGGTAGATAATAAATACGTATCGGAACAACGAAGATAAGGAAATTGATTTTCACTGTTTGTGGTCAAACTTCTGCTGTATATTAGAAATACTTCAACGTTGAGCTCTTTGAACTGTGTCCTACTTGCAAAATTTACAACGTTGTTATCTTGATACGATTCAATTATATTCATAATAATAAATTTTGTCGTTTCTACACGCGTAGCTTATCGAATCGAAAATTATTGATTCTTAAATAATATTAATTTAAAAAAGAATCAGTTATTAATTTATTTTTAGGACAAAACACTTTGAGTAACATCTAGGCCAAAGTGATAAAAACACGTTTATTATACGCGGTTTATTTATTAACGTTACAAATACATAAATTGTAATGATAGGAGTCCCTATTGGGTTCTTATGGTGGAGGAGCTATCGGGAGGCCGGGAGCACCAGGTCCCAAAGGCGATGCAGGGCAACCGGGGCCAATTGGGCTACAAGGAGAGCGGGGATTCCCCGGCCCAAAAGGCGAACGAGGTTTAACAGGCCAAAGCGGAATTAAGGGTGACCGTGTAAGTAAGATTTTTAAACTTGTATAAATCAATGTCTCTTGCTAATTAAAACTATAATAAAGTAGTTTTAAGTATATCTTGTTAGTTTACTATACTACAGTTTTATTTTAAAGGTTTTTAACTATGAACGGAAACACTGTTCATTCGAAGAAGGGTCGAATTATTTGTTCATAATTATAATAAATCAATATATTTTTAGGGTTACCCTGGGCCGAAAGGTGACAGGGGGGTGAAAGGTGATAGGGGAGGCCCAGGACAAGACGGACGTCCGGGTCTTCCGGGAGCAAATGGACGATATGGCGAGAAGGGAGAAAAAGGTACAAAATTTAAAGTCATCTTGAAACTTATAGAAAATAAGGCAAACCTCGATTTATTTAAATTATTATCTACCACATAACCTTTCACAGTTTTGCCGCAATTAACAATTTATCTAATATTACAATATGCAAGTCTGGAGGATGTATTTTTAAAGTTTGTGTACATTAAACATTTACAAGGTACATAACTGACTTTGAAATGTTACTAACATTGAAATATCCTACGGTATCTATTATCAGTTTCCAGATTTGGTAAAATAAATATGTTTTAGGGGAACGCGGATCTCCGGGGCCCCCGGGGCCGCCATCTTTTCCTATTGGAAGCTATACCACAGAGGATTCCGAATTCCTATCTGCAGGTCAGTATCGCTGTATTGTGTTTTTTCACTATCTTATAAATACCTTCTGATAAAGTTACTAAATATCACGACTTCATTGTTTAGGATAGGACGAATAACAATTGACGTTTTTTATTTCTTGTACAGGAATGTTTGTAGCTGGCCCTAATAGGTTATACTTCAAACTGTTGGCTTCTAAATCAATATTTGTTATACTATTATATCGTAAGATGCATAACTACAATTTGATATAGTCAAGACAATTTCACGTAGAACCAGATTATGACGATATTAAAAATTAGGATATAATATTAGATCGTGAGAAAGACAGTATAATTTAATTTCACAGGGATTAAAAGTTAATATTTTTTGTAGGTCGAAGCATCGCTGTTACTCAAGGAGAAAAGGGAGAGAAGGTACGTTATTTTAAATTATTTATGAAGAAAACAATAAGTATAAACGAACAACTACAATTAAAATAAGTACAAATTTAAAACAATAATAAAACCTTTTTCCTAAGAAGTAGGTCGAACTCAAACTTTTTAGATTGAACCAGACGTTAAGTGAACGGTATTTAACTATGAGAGCCTTATTTTTAATTTTACCAACTAAGATAAATATTCATTTATAAACATTATCATAAAATCTGTTTTTAATACGTTTATCTATCGATTATTTTAATGTTATTTTTTATTTATTTCTAAGGGCGAAAAAGGAAATCAAGGGAATGATGGCATACCGGGCACTTCTGGAAAAGACGGAAAGCCGGGGGAGCGTGGTGATATCGGGCCATCCGGCATGCCCGGTATATCAGGGCCCCCAGGGCCTCCTGGCTTCAAAGGTGAAAGGGGGGAAAGGGGCCCGCCGGGTCCCGTAACTATTACTTCACCAGGAACGGATGTCATTACTGTAAAGGTAACAATTATTAGGTAACTATTTATCAAAAAACATTGTTCAGTTTTTTATTTAAAAACGATAAATTTAACTCAAATATCAAGTTCAAAATTAACAAACAAAGCTCTTGTTGTTGTAATTTAACGATTTTGATTTCAGTTGATATTTTATTGTTACAAGTTTATTTTTTCATAAATAGGGTGATAAAGGTGACTTGGGCCCCAGAGGGCGAAGGGGCAGATCAGGCCCACAAGGTCCCCGTGGACTCCAAGGGCCGCCAGGAACTCCCGGGCCTCCAGGTAAACCCGGGGAAAAGGGTGATATTGGTCTCCCAGGATGGATGGTAAGTTTTTTTATATAACTTAAAAAACACAAAAAAAGAATATTTTAAAAACAAGTAAATGTATTTCTTTTTACACGCTGTCTAGAATAACAAGGTTTGTTTTATTTTTTAATAATTAGTACAGATACCATTTATAATTGCGATGTGGGAAACAGAAAATATTGAATCTAAACAGACATCTCAAAGCAAAAACCTATCACACGTAGCTTCCACCTATATATAATTATTAATATTGTATCGTTGACAGGGCCGGCCGGGTTCCTTTGGGCCTCCGGGAAATCCAGGCCCAAAAGGTGACAAGGGAGATCCTGGTGTGAACATCTTAGATGTATCGATGGTACGTACAATATTTCAATTTAATAATTTATTTTATTAATGAAAATTATAATTAACACGTACTATTGACATTACTATAAAAATGTATCGATTTTTGAATTTATCTTCCAAATAGAAATTAATAATGTATTTATTTATTTATTATTACGGCTTACTAACTAGACATTACACAACTAGACAACTAGACAAATTAACTTAGTACTAAATAACATATATAAAATAATCTACGTATACATCTCACTTACAAGCACACAACATTACTATGATAGGAATAAAATGAAAAATTATATATTTACGTAATGGAAAATAGAAAAAAAATCAATACCTAATACTATTTCTAACTCCACACTATCAAAACTTATAAGGTTTTAAATAGAAAAGCACATTATATTTTTTAATAGCTATCCTGTTTTACCTATTAAAAGCTGACAGGATCGATATATTTAGGTCCAATTATCGTCAACTAGTATTATCTTACAACTATCGATAATATATATCATTTATATAATAACGGAAAGTATAATTGACGATTCAAATTGCCGAGTATTATTGCACAACACTAAAACACGATTTTAAAAGGTCGTTTGAAGATTTCATCTTTATCTTTTGACTTTTTTTTACATTTAACCTAGCCGAGATCATAGTTAGGTCTTTCGTTTTCTAAATTTAAGGGGTAGACCCCCAACAAACGATTCTGAAACTGTTCCTGACGGATCTTGTTTGGGTTTAAGCATACTGCTTGCGCAAGGCTCCACGTCAAACTTCTGCAAAATCGCTGCCACTCCTGCCATTGACAGCATCATTCCTAGCCGAGCAGCTGGAAAATTAATAAGGCTGTGTTACTTACTAGATTGAACTAGATTTTAGCATCAGAAAAGCCTGGTTGAAATCGCTGTTAACTGGAACCTGGTTCTTCCTTGATGGGAAATTTGTTTGCTTCATAATACGAAACAAACATTCATACGTACGCTAGAATAACAAAAACTAGTGGGTTATATAAGACCTTTGTCGGTAATACGGAGGTTAGCAACAAAAAATTATTTGGTATTTTTGTAAATATAATTTATTCACTAACTTATCATTAAATTAGTAAAGGTACATTAAACTGGTATACAATTTTTTTGTTTTAGATATCTTTTATTTATAAGTCTGATTTAAATTAAATGAGCCTGTATTTAATCGGTGAATACAATGCATGACGTCAAGTATTTATACATATAATTTCAGAAATATTTTTTGTTTGGTTAAATAAAATAAAATGTTTAATTTAATTTTTTTTTATTATGTCATGACTATGGATATTAGCATGCAATAGATATTAAACGAATATTTCCTCATTACATTTCAAATGAAGTCTAGCATTAATAACGCGATATTCTTCTATTATGTAAAATTTTATTTAACACAAGAGATTTGTCGTTATAAAGAAATTCCTTCTAAAATCAAAACACGATAAGCTGTATTAGTTACAAGACATATAATGAATGATAAAAATATAATTCTAAAACTCACCAACGCACGTTCGCGGTCCATCGCCAAACGGTATAAAAATATTGTTTTTAGCATCTTTTAATGACGCAAATCTTTCGGGATCAAATTTTTGTGGCTCTGCGAAGTACTTCTCATCGTTAAACATAGCCTTGAGAGGTATTACAACTTTAACATCTTCGTTTATAGTCAAATTTATTTCAGGAAAGGTATAACGCGATGTAGATTTCCTTATCAGATAACCAACAGGTGGAAACATTCTTAAAGATTCATAAAACACCTTTTCCAAGCAATGCATTTCACTTATAGAATCATATGTAATTTTATTATTATATTTTTTTAATACAGCATCGAGTTCTTCTTGGACTTTTTTTTGATAATTTTTGTGGTAAGCTAACTGGTGCAAGGTGTGACTAGACGCCGTTGAAGACGTTTCGAAGCCAGCACCGAAGAAGAGGAAGACCTGAGCAGCTAATAATGAATCATCCAAATCTATCTCTACTAATTTTGGTGTCCCGTCTGGCGTTTTTTCAAAAATTGATTCGGCAACAATTTTACCTTGTTTTCTCAACTCAAGTAAAATATCTATAAAATCATTTTTATCCGATGGCTCATAATTTCTTTGCTGAAGAACTGAATTTAATAAGTAATTCATAGAGGTTTCTAATTCTAACGATAAAAATCTTAAATGCTTACAAAGGTCCGGGAAAATATATTTCAATGCAGTGCTAATTACATCAAAAGGGGTACGTAAAAATATTCGTTGTCCCAACTTTCTGAACACAGAATTCTCATTGTTCAATGAATCCATATTGATACCAAAACCACATGCTCCAATGAAGTCCGTGGTATATCTTGCCATTAACTCCCGCGCGTTATAAGAATCCAAATTTTCAATTTCTTCGACGAGTAATTGCAATTTTTCCGCCCTATCGGTTATAACACCAAACATAGCTTTAATTTTCCCGGAACTAAAAGCCATTGAAAATCTTTGTCTGATTAATTTCCAAAAATCACCGTCGACAAAAAATAAATTTTTCAGCAAAGGCTCTATTACTTCCGTATTCGGTAATAAACCTCTTCCGTGAAAATTATGAAAATCAGTGATGAGTATTCGCTTCATGATTTCGGGATCTCGTATTACCAATTCCGGTGATGTACCTCTGAAGAAACCGACAACTTTTTCATTTGGGTATTTAAAATATGTCTCCTCTGCCATCATGGCCATGCTGGATTTTTGGAAAAATTGTTTATAATTCGTTCCCAAATATGGTAACGGGGTGTCGTGTTTAATACCCCTTTTTTTCCAGTAATTAAATGTTCGAACACCATAACAATAAACAGCAATAAAAAATAAAATTACAAACAACATTGTCTTTGGTTAGCAGTAGACAACACATACAGGACCCACCGGCCGTAAACTAAATGATATACTGCGACTAGCAATTTCAAACTATCGTACTTAGTCCAAGGGCCGTCCTCGCTTGTATGTAATGTGTATTTGAATTCTCTATCTCAGAATTCAGCTAAAGGTTATCTATATACATAATAGAACAGTAGGAACTCTGTGTCTATGCATTCAATCAATTAAAAGTCGTTGAAAAAATCGACATGAACTAAGCCGCGGACGGAAGCTAGTATCATGTATTTGCGTCTAAAACGTCTTTGAACAATACACATTATAAGTATATATGTATTTGAAGAATAGACGATTATTGATAACATAATTAGTAGATAAGTATATTTTGTATCGTCGTAATTTAGCGTTAGTTTAATTTTTTATGTCAATAATTTGTTTGGTATATATTCAAACGTAAGAATTTCCTTAAACGAGATTGAATTTCTTGAAATAAGAACGATGAAAAATACTTAGCCTGTTACGGGCTAGATCAGCTTTCTGCCAGTGCATTTCTAAGATTATTTAGAACAACTAAATACACAAAGAGTATATAAATTGTGTTGCAAATATAAGTATATAATATACTTTTATATGCATTGAGAATAAAATCGTTTATTTTGATATGGCAAAGAAATACGTGAATTTAATTTGTATGTATGATAGAAATAATATAATGCGTTGGAAAATTGTACTCGTTAGAGTAATGATATCTCTTTAGTTCAAAGGTGAAAAAGGTGATCGTGGCGGTGATGGAACACCTGGAGTGCAAGGGCCACCAGGTCCACCTGGAGCTTCCTCTAAGTCTGACGTGGTCCAATACGTGCCCGGACCACCTGGACCACCAGGTCCTCCTGGGCCTCCAGGTCTAGCAATTGTCGGGCCTAAAGGTGAACCAGGACTCAGCTACATAGATGAAGGTCCTGTACACGGAAGCACAAAGTTCTTCGGCAGACCAAGTAAAATTTTTGAAAATGTACATTACTGTTGAGGATATCAAGTTAAAAGTTTTGTTTAATGCAAAATGAGTTAAAATCAAATAAAGTATCTATAAGTGTATGTATAGTATAAGAAGCTAGATATGTAGATTAACTTAGGATGTTCCAAAATGAAACAGATTATATATTTGAAACTATGAAATTTATACTATTAGTAGATAAATTATTATTTAATAATGATTAATTATTTATCTTTATGATAAGCATTTATTTTATATTTTTTAATTTCTTACTAACGCTGCGATATATGGAATAGTACAAAAAAGTGCTTTCGACGAATTAAAAGCCATTAAAGAGCTCAGAGAACTCAAAGAAAAGAGTCAAGAACGACACGGTGAGTTTGTACCAATGTACGTATAATTAAACTTAGGACACGTGTTTTAATTGACGCATACGGTCTGATATCCGATTGTATGGGAATCACTCTTTCATAGTCACTTTGTTGACGAGCCAAATAGTTTCAAAAATAAGTAAGGCCGACAGTAGGACGTCCTAAAAATGCCAAATGACGTTAATATGGCCTTAAGGCCTTAAGGTTGGCAACGCGTCTTCTAGATCTACTAATCTTGAAGATGTTCATGGGCGGTAGTAATCGCTTAGTACAGGTGAACTGTATGCTCATTGTTCTTTATATCGTATAAAAAAAATAAGAATAACTGCGTATCCGTACGTTCATTGAATTTATCAAAAATAGGCAGTTAGCAGTAGTTGAAAAAATCTACTAAACCGAGCGACGTCACGGGCATTATGCAGAAAACATCCGGTTAGTTTTTATAGCCACTAGGCTAAAAACGCGAACGTCCTTTAAAAAAAATATGTAGAAACTACGACTACATAGTAATGAGTATAAACCAAAAATATAAACACACATAAGCAGGGGAGATATTTTTTATGTTAGTATGATTTCCTATATTTAAATACGTCAGCTTACACGCGTTTGAAACATTGTTGCAAACGAGTAATCTAATTATTCTAATTATACTTTAACGTATTACTCTTTCTCAGGATCACAATTACAAATCTTTTCAGAGCCACAAACACTTGTTAGATATTGCGTATTATATGAGTGTATATCATTGTATAGGCTAATATGTATTGAATTGACTTTTGTCATGTTTACATATTAAAATTAGCCTCTGCTAGCGGGTTTATTCGCGTTTATTTCGATTTTTACATCTTAGGTTACATAAGTTACGATCCCTATTTTTTTAAAAACATCATATCCTATAGCGATAGACGATATTAGACTAACGAGTATTTTGGTAAAAAACTTTTAATAATAGGTCAATTGAATATAAACGATTTTAAATAATTTTTTATTTATAAATAAAGTCAATTTTGACATGTATGTGGAAAATTAAATTTTGAATACTTTTAGGTTCATACGCTGAACCTAGAAGCCACGCTGATGAATCTACCAAGACAGTTCCTGGCGCTGCCGTATTTCGCACCACTGAAGAAATGATGAGGGTAAAGAAAGCTTTTGCCGTAAAAATAATATATTTTCTGTACATTATTTAGGCTTTAAAATTAGTGGTTTACGTTTCATATACTCCAACTGCCATTTTAATATTATTTTTAGCATTGCAAAGTTGAGAGTGTACCTGAACTGTGCAATACTAAATTTCTATTAGTGTAAACACTAAACGGAATAATAATGTTACTATTTAAATATAATAATCTCCGATTAAACAATGCTATGTATTTAATACTAGATATTATTTTATTCAGCTTGCTTCTTCGAGTCCTGTTGGCGCTTTAGCATATGTCACAGAAGAACAAGTTCTATTCTTAAAAGTGAATACCGGATGGCAGTATGTTTTGTTGGGATCGTTGGTGACCCAGACGGCGCCTGTGGCCACAACGCACTCTCCAGTAACCCCCCCAATGCCAGCAGCCAGTCTTGTACACGTGGGACAGATATCAAACTTCGTAGAGAACTCACCACCACTCGCTACCATTGGGCCAAGTGTAAGTTAGAAAAGAAACTTCAATTTAGCAACTTTCGAAAAATATTATCACAAATTAACTGCGCCCCGCTGTATCACTCTCGTTGATTCTACGCATACAAAGTGATTATGGAATAATAGTAGTTAAGAATATCCGCTATTTTTCATTGACAGTCCCATCAAAACCGTTCCGACCATATCGACGGTCACATGGAACAGACAGACGGAATTAACAAAAATTTCATGAAATGTGTTGCTGTTATAAGTAGAGCATGTACAGAATTTTTTTTATTGATATTTCAAATTACTATTTAAATTATATGTATTGATAAACAAAATAAAAATTAGTACACGGAGTCCCTCTGTGCGGAAGAAGTGAAACTTCGTAATCTGGAAATGTGTGGAGGCCTGTAACAGTAACAGTAACACTCCCCAGGAGCGTTGAAAATTCAACGCAACATGGCTTTCATACCATTGTAGCGTTAAACATTTAAAGCAATCTTGTTGGAAGTCGCATTAGAAATTTCACTTCAAAGAATAACTCGGTACGTTTTTGTAGTTTATATCTACTATTAAATATCTGTAATATGAATGAGTTATTTTCTTCGCAGCTCCGTCTAGCCGCCTTGAATGAGCCTCTATCTGGTAACATGCATGGCGTGCGGCGTGCAGACTACGCGTGCTACCGCCAAGCCAGACGCGCTGGTTTGAAAGGAACTTTCAGAGCTTTTCTTACAAGCAGGTAAAAAAAGGTTTAGTTATAAACGTGTTATACTTAGGCAAAGCAGTTGCAGTTAAAAATATGTACTTTGTGTTTTGCCTCTGGTACGCGCCTGTGGCCGGACGAATGGCAAAAACACAGGCATTTCAAGTATTGAATGTGGTGGGGGGAACTGACGTCACGTACCACCTTTCATAGATGGTAAATTGCTGTGCGCGTTTCGATTTCAGTCTGTGAATTTCCGAATACTCGAAATAAAAATAAAAAGGCAGTTCTAGATCTACTGATCTCGGAGGTGTCGATGGGCGACAGGAATCGCTTAATTAGTGAACTGTATGCTCGTTTGCCTTCCTATCCGCATAAAAAAATATACATGTAACGCATAGTATACGCTTACGATCTATAATTGCTTTTAAATTCTTTCAAAAAGAGAAATGCATTCTAATAATTAGACTATATCCTAGATTTACTATTGATGAATTACATTATTGTTTTTCATTAGAACTGATGACTCATACTAATCGACTACACGCGTACAGAAGTATCATTAGGTAATTTCCCGACCTTGTTATGTTGAATTCGCATTGGTATAATAAACACTTATATCAAACAACTATCAGTTATGCAAAATTAAAATATTTCTTGTAAACTAGCTGTCCCAGCAAACCTCATTTTGCCACATAATTATATAAGGAAAAATGAAACCAAAAAAATTTTGTCTAAATAAAGAAAAAAAGTAGGGGTGAACCACATTTAGAGGGATGAAAAATAGATAGTAGCCAATTGTCAGGCGAACTGTGTAGGCATGTAAAATTTCATAAAAATCGATCGAACCGTTTCAGAGGAGTATGGTAACTAACATCGTGACACGAGAATTTTATATATAAGATAATTTTCAAAATTTCCTCAATGTTTCTAATGTTCCTCTAAGCTTTGCTAATTTTTTATTTCATAAGAACTTTCTCATGACTCATGACAAAGAATTAGCGGAATCATTTCATCCGTTCACACGTTACGCAATGACCAAGAGATTTTTTTATATAGATAAATTATATTCCATAGGATACAAAACCTGGATTCAACGGTCCGTTACGCAGATCGTCACTTGCCTGTTGTAAATACAATGGGTGAGGTTCTCTTCAAGACCTTCTCAGATATTTTCGACGGGAATGGAGGTATTATAGCTGGGACACCAAGAATATACAGTTTCAGTGGGAAGAACGTCATGATGGATTCAAATTGGTATGATTAATGTCGACCAATTCGTGTAATATGTAACAAACTAGACGGCCTATTAAACTCACCTCCTCCTAACCAACATATAATGTAATCAATTCTTGGAATAATTAACTTTTAATCGTCGACCAAGATGAAACTGTGTATTTAGTCCAGAAAATAATATTTTTCTTCATTATATCGAATCTGATAATGAAATAAGGAGCTATAGTATGTTTTGTAGTTTGTAACAAAATAAGCAGTTTCGGTCGCATTCATGTCGATTTTGAAACCTTGGGTTACATTATTGGACTTTAAGTAAGGATCCCTAATTTTTTTGAAAATTGAACATAGCCTATGTTTACCGGAGATAGTGTAACTTCACAACAGAGAAAGAATTT
Organism: Hebomoia glaucippe; assembly: GCA_025727935.1. Lineage (NCBI taxonomy): Eukaryota > Metazoa > Arthropoda > Insecta > Lepidoptera > Pieridae > Hebomoia > Hebomoia glaucippe. The sequence goes on from JAOSYY010000012.1 coordinate 2,037,308, forward strand.
TTCAAATCTGTCAAGTAATTAAGGAACTTATTCAATGCAAACAAACAAAAAAAAAAACAATCAAATCTTCCCTCTTTATTATATCAGTGTTGACTACTTACAGAATTAATCATAGGCCTCTGATGTAGATATCACTCTCAATCTCCATCTTAAATTAAAAATGCATCATAAAGGCTATAGGTACTTAACTATATGCATTTCATATAACATCAAAGGTTGAGGTTTAACGTCCCAATGAAAGAAAATCAAAACAACAACTTTGTTTCACCAGACCTTTTTTTTCCTTTCTTTTCGCGTTTTTAGCCAGGTGGCTATTAAAACTAACTGGATGTTTGCACCAGACCATAGAGGATTAGTTGCTTCTTGTCTGTAAAGAATAAATGAATAGGAAAAGTTGTTTAAAATTTGTCTGCATATGGCGCAGGATTTCCTAATGTTTAAGACAATGTTTGTTAGGCCCCAGAAATTAATATGGCACGGCTCGCACGCAAGCGGTGAACGAGCGCTTGACACGTTCTGTGAGGAGTGGCAGAGCGGCGAACCTTCCTCCAGGGGTATGGCCGCCTCCCTGTACTCACACAAACTGCTATCACAAGAGAGGTAACGTACTAAATAATTAACAATATGCAACGTCATACATATGATATTATCTTGTATTTACGCGGGGTTTCCAATAAAACAAAGTAACACCACCTGGAAACATTCCAATTGCAAAAGTTGAAAAAATGTTGAGCAAAAATAATAATTTTGTTATAGCAAGATTATATAATAAGCCGTCACAATTTATTTTATTCATACATACGATATAAGAATATTTTAATTTAAGTTTTTGATTCGAGTTTCTGAAAGTTAATAAACCACATGCAATCGCTTTCTTATCTGTATTTCACAGAATTTTCATCGCCAGCGTGGAAAACGGAAGTGGTTTGAACGTTAAACTGGATATCACTAATTGATAAATTTAAAATTGCTGGGTTCTAAATTTACTTTCATATGTCCAATTTAAAGTAAAATCTAGTTATGTCAATATTTACGCTCTTGTACTCCGCTGTGAAATGGTTAAAGAAATTATGATACCAGATTCCTCAAATGATATTCAAGTATTCTCAAACGCTCAAGGATTGAGGTTCTCGTCGAGATTTTTATAGAGCTTGATTATAAAGGGCTCCTTTTTATGTGCGAGATTTCATTTATAAGTTATGGCTATGTATATTATTTTTACAGGTACTCTTGTAATAACCACTTCGCCGTTCTGTGTATAGAGGCCACGGCTCACGTTAGCGTAAGGAGAAAAAGAAATACATTGAGGTAATCTGTTTTATTTTTAAAAGAATTTTATCACGATATTATAAGTTCCGTCCACGTACCGCCGTTCATAGACGGAATAATGTGAAGTGCCAGTTTCGATTTCAGTCAATGAATTTCGGTATACTCGAAATAAAAACAAAATACGGTGACAGTTAAAAATAACAAATAATTTAATATGACTAAGACCTTGGTTGGTAAAGCGTCTCCTAGATCTACTAGTCTTAGAGGTGACCAACTGACCATTGCTGACAGGAATCACTTGCTGTAGGTGAACTGTATGCTCGCTTGCCTTCCTATCGTATATAAAAAAATCCTTTGCGCTAATCTACAAAACTACTTAACTGATATTAATAAATTATTTCCTGTTCTAATCTTCTATACTTTTGAGCCAGATGAACTTATATTTTAGTAGAAACATCTTTTGAAGTTGAGGCGTGACTATATTAATATACAGGATGTTTGAAGACTACTCCAAAGGACGAAAACGGGTGATAGTAGTTATGACACCTTTGATGATGGGACGGAAAAAACTTCTTTTTTTAGAGTTATTTACGCTCCATCATGTTTGTACAGCTAAAAGAAATGCTAATTTCATAAAAAATACTGAAAAAAAGAACCAGCAATCTCTCAAACATCCTGTAGATTACGAATGCAATTATTTTACAACTAAACTCGAAATATTTGACTTCATATTATTAATCCAACTATGAGCAGAATTAATATATCATTTTGTTATAATTCAGATACAATGCAACAGAAGACGACGAGGACTACCTTTACAACGCCGAAGAATATCAACAGTTACTTAATGAAATATTTGCTCAACCGCTGAGAGAAAATTAATGTTATCTACACAATATTTATTCGAAAATCAATTGGACTATCATAAAAAGATCTCAATTTTTTGCATTCTCTTAAAGTTCTGCTTACTTAAAATGAAGATTGATTAAGATAATTCATTTAATTAATGGTCTGGTACCAGAATTTTGCACTTTGTCAAATATAGTATACCACTTTATACACAACATAAAATCCCACACTGCCTCGTAAGCTTTTAAACTAATGATAATATAATTTCGCCACTGTTTTCATCATTTGTTATTTCATTAATTTATTCATATATAAAACAAGTATTTATTTTGTAACGAGTTGATCCGCGCGTCACACATGTTATTAACATCTATTGGGATGGCATCCCAATAGATGTTAAATGACCAGTTATCATATTGATTGGTCAAATACATTCACAGTTTAGTGATGACATACATACAAACAACCTCTTTTATATATAGATCTAAATGAGATTAGCGAAATTTCTTATTCCTAGTACCAATCGATTATTCATTTTAAAAATTACACTATGTATTATTAAACGTTAAGTCATGATAAATGCCATGAATGTTTCTATTTTGATGTTTGTAAATTCTAATATCAAATGGTAGTGAAGTATCCATGTAACGTGTCCATATTAAGCTTTGTCCATGTATCATTAAAATCAGATTTCACAGTAATAAAAGTTATATTTATAATAGATAAGTAGAATTTGCCAAAGCAGTCAAGACTCCTATTTTTCAAAAGTACATAATGGCCACGTTACAACTATTTAATCTTTAATACATAAGTCATTTGAAACTCATACATAATATAAAAAAAATATTTGGTGTGATAATTTTTGAATATTTGTGTACAAGTAAATGAAAATATGCTGAGACTGTAAATATAATTTTAATTTCTTAATAGAATTTTAGATATTATTTTAATGTGTATGTAAATTGTAATTGTTGAAATAAATTTGGTAACAATTTTGTTTTAAGCAATTTTTTATAAGAACTAATAAGTCGGTTACTCAGCATAAAAGATGGGATTGTGGATTGCTAACATGAAAACAAGAACATTATTAAATTGTACACCTAAATAATTACCGTATCTTGACCGTTGAAGCAGGCTGTATGAAACGAAAATAAATCAACTTAAGAATATTTTCTTATGTAATTCTCAATGCAAAACTAATTTTCTTAAAGCTTGTCAAGTGTGCAGAATATTTACAATAAATAATAATGTATAAATAAATACTTATTTCAACATGTTTAAAACAAAATTGCTTCATGTTTTTTTAATAATTATTAAAGGTTCATTATATTATAGCGCTTCATAGTATTACAGATTATAATAAATATCTACCACTAGCCTTTAGAATTAAGACCTAGTCGAAATACTGTTTTACTGTTTTTGTATAAATTCTCTGAATTGTTACTTAATGTGTTTTCAATGTCGATATAATTCTAAAAGTATGTTCGTGAATGAATTGAATTTAATAAGACACGAACTGTCATTAAATAATTATTATGATTATTAAATCCTACAAGCGGATATCCATAGACACTTTACCATAGCAACGAGGTTGTATATCTGTCAAAAGAGGATATAGAGAAATAGTTTTGGTAATTTACCTTTAGAAATATTGTTAAACTTATATAAGCAATAACTATTCAGAAATAATATATTTAATTGTGTATATCGATCTAGATGTTTTAATAGCTCTAAAATGAGTATTTTATTAAATCTATGTTCACATATTATACTATATACATACGGCCTCTTACTATATTCGAAATATCCTTCAATACTTATTGTAAAAACTAAGAGTATTATTAAAAGATGTCTACGCCAAAGATTAAAATTTTGTAATGTGTACGTGTTAGTTAAAAGGTAATTTTACGAAAATAGTAAAATTGGTCATAATAATATTAAGACATGACATACCAATAAGCATTTATACGTATTTTAGTTGTAAGCTTTTTCGACATCGAAATCAAAATGTATTATGCGACTGTATTTATACAATTTAACTAAATAAATGTTTTCACAACATTATAGTTCTCTTTTATTTTATTATGAGACGGATTACAGTATAACAAAATGTTGCTTATACTAAAAAATATATCTATACACCTTAATCAATTCTTAATATGCAGCTGGTAGTAAGATTTACCTGTCAAGATTAAGAGATAAATATTATAATAAAGTATAGTTTCCTATTTTACAGTTGAATTAATATTTCATAAAATAAATGAAAAAAAAGCGCCTGGATAAATACACATAGCAATAAATACCGGATACATATGAAATGAAAATTATGTGCTTCTTCAAAGGCTCTCTGAATTCATATCGCATCATCTCGTATTTCTATTAATTATATAATTTTTCGATTTAATAAATGTTATCAGTAGAATATGTTGAATAAACAAGATTTTTAAATAACGATTGATAAAAATCATATTTTATTTACAAGTTACTCTTCTTATAACTAAGAAGTACCAGAAATAAATTATATTATATTTTTCACAAGCCGTCAAAATACTTGAAATGAATTTAAAAACGTAAAATAACGTGTATGTCCTGTTTTTTTTCATTAAATTATCTCCTAGATAAGAATTTATACCATTTTCATAAAACTATTAATATAGCCAAAGCTTAATACTGATTTAACTGGTACGAGTTAAAATTGCCTTTCGACATTTTATAGTTAAATAGGTACAAGTGATGTTAATAAAAGCGTATTGAAATTAAAACACAAAAATTTAAATGTCCATGAATATGAAATTGGCTCATTGGTTCATTTTTAATTAAAACTTATCAAACGTAAATTTGAATACCTCATTTCAATGATATCTAACGATCGCAAAATCGGCAACGCGACTAAAAATCCAATCAAGTTGATTTGACAATTCAGTTGATAAGTGAGTTATTTAATAACTAATGCAGAACTGAATTTTGAGCGTAATTGAGTCTCGTGCGCTCCGTTCAACAGTACAGGCACCGCTCGCGACACGCGCTGCAATTGACAGATTAATTGCTTCCTATTCACAGGTAAAGACTTGAATTTCATAGCTGAAATTCAGGATACGTACTTAACTTTAAAAACTTTGGAATCATTTATTCTTATACACAGTCAGAACTTAAAATGAACGCGTGTTTTATGCAAGAGAGTTATATTTCAGTCTTTAGAGCTCACTAAAATTCTAGGTTTTGTCTATTGATATAGCAATATTTGAGAGTGAGACTAACATAATTATAGGTATTCCGTCCACTCAAAATATCGATAGCATATCATTAATTCTTAATCGACTCATCTCAAGCAGACCATATACTTTCAATTTTTAATTCGTACCTTAGTATTTGTTATAAGTATATAAATATTTTTTTAATTTTGGATAGCCAAGCCTTTGGTAAAATTTCACTTGAAGGAAAAGCGAGGGTGGTCTATTGAAAAGCACGCTTGGCTTTGAGCTTTTCCACTCTCTTTTAAACTAAGTCAAGTTGTATTCTGGTGAAAAGACAGATGCTGGCAATGCGTTCCTGAATGCTCGTTAGATGTATGATGAGGATAATCTTTTGTTCTTGTTTTTAATACGTCAACAACTTAAGTATGCAGGTCCAACCGCTGTCTGGCCGTTTGGTGTTAGAACGGAAAAATTGCAAGGAAGTCATCAGCGCGTTCTTCAAAAAGTAACCTTTAATATACCCACCGGCCAGCGATCTTCGATGCCCAAAACTTTACCTCTTTCATTATTTTTTAAAATAAACCTTAATTAGAAACACTTCAACTCTATTTGCCGACAACATTTTATTGATTAACAATATTAACAATCATCAAAACTCATTAATCATTGCGATACAGAATCGAAGTATACGTAAAAGAAAATAATTTCACAGAGCTGAGAAACTTTCCAATCGAACATGAAAGTTTTCTTATTAAAGTGTTACCAACTTGACACCAAGAGACGCTATATTTTCATCTTACAACCTCCATGTCGGAATAAAATTAATGAGATGATTAGAAAAAGCTCTTTGAACCTTAGCTTTTTATCGAAGCCTTGAAATTGTCTTTGTAACGTAGAAGTGATTTTGGAGATTAGTCTACCTTCGATCACTTAATATTTATTGCCAGAAAATATATGTTTCGTTGAGATTTAAAAGTTACTTATCCTTGTAAAGAGCTTTTGTTTCTAAAACCTTTTAACAACCCCATGCATTTTACTAAGATCGAAATTTGCCATTTTTGCTTTCAACAATGATCCAACAAATGTTTGTTCTATAAAAAATTGATTATGTTTTCTTAAATAGATAAATATATTTATTTGAGGCTTCGGTTTCTTCAATCTTTTTTGTAAGTGCTTCAGCTTCAGTTTTTGTGAGTACTTCAGTAATTTTATTTGTTGATTCATTCACGATCTTCTACTTGTCAGTATCAAATAGCTACACCTTTGCCGAGCGCAATTTACGTTATACCGGTAGTGTCGGTTCCACGTAATTACAGTGAGTCTCAGTCAATCTCAGAGCACTCAGTTATCAACCCGATTGAGATGGGGAAATTGCTGTAGTCGTGATTTTAGTGTGAACTCACTAAAACGTTTATGCTTCAAAGAACAATAGCATTATTTCGCAGTAGCATTCTCCAATTAGAATTTGAATAGAAATGCCTCGAAGACATCTCTAACCTCTATACATATTCTCTATCAATTAAAACCTTAGCAAATTAGCACTTAAATCTATACTAATACAAAGCTTAAGAGTTTGTTTGTTTGAACACGCTAATCTCAAGAACTATTGGTCCGATTTGAAAAATTCTTTAAGTGTTCGATAGTACATTTATCGAGGAACGTTTTAAAAACAATAGGGAATCTTAAAAGTCCAATATTGTAACCCAAGCTGTGAACATCAAAATGGACGCGAGCGCAGTTTTTGGCAGAAGCTAGTTTAGTATAAAGTATAATACTAAAGTTCTTAATATTGTTATTAAATTTATAAACTATTCTATTAGCTTATAGAGGATTCAATATTAGTAAGAAACTTGACTCTACGATATCATATTATTTAATTTTAATTTTACCTTCCAACATGTGATATAGGAATTATTGAAAATACATAACAGGTATATATTATAAATTTCACTTCTGTAAATGATATAATGTCCATTGGTATGTAATACTTCAGGTATTTAATTATTTATAATTATCTTCAGACGTGCTCTCGGATCTATACAGGATGTTTTAAGACTACTCCCGAAGACGAAAACGAGTGATAGTAGTTATGACATCATTGATAATGGACGGAAAAAAAATCGATCGTGACTATAAAAAAAGTCATATTTTTAAAACGTTTTTTTAGAGTTATTTAGGATCCATTATGTTTGTACAGCTAAATGAAATAATAATTTCATAAAAAATACTGAAGAAAAACCAGCAATGAAACGCAAACTAGAATTTTTAAATTCCTCAAAAGGACTAGTTAGTACGAATAATTAAGCTAAATTATAATTTCATTTAGCTCTATAAACATGAAGCGTAAATAACACTAAAAAAACGTTTTAAAAATATGACTTTTTTTATAATCACGATCGATTTTTTTTCCGTCCATTATCAAAGATGTCATAACTACTATCACCCGTTTTCGTCTTCGGGAGTAGTCTTCAAACATCTTGTATATACTCTCTGTGTGACAATTGGTGTCTTAGCCGTTCTGTTATAATATTCGATTTTGCATTTTTTTATTTTGGCCATGACAACACAATAAGCAGCTCTAGAAGCTCTCAATGAGGAAAAAGTATTACATACATTTCATTGTATACATCAAACAAATATGTATAATTAAATTTCTAGTTTGTTTTTATTTTCGTTGCTTCCGCTTGTGCAACAACAAATACCAAGCAAATTTGCATATCAATTTTAACCTACTTTTAATAATCGTGTACCATTAAAACCTTGTATGTAGACCTAGTTAATACGAAAATACATTTATGTCGAATTTTAAAATTACTCTTATGAAGTACGAGATCAAAACGCGTTATTGAAACTAACGATTTTGAAAATCCGTACTCTAAGTCAATAAATAATGTACTAATATAGAAATTCGAAAAGTTATCCGACCAAAAAAAATCTCAATTTGATACATAAAAATGAATTAGCAATACACATTTAGTTATTTAATTTTTAAAGTATACAGTGCAAAGTAAACATTGCGTGGGTAAAAACAATTAGCACGGGTCATGTACGATGTTCATATTTATACAGACCCTAATAAACCTCAAAACTTTATACATTTACATTGTATCGTTTGAAATAATTACAAGTGATACATTTGTTTTCATAACTTTACAGTATTTTTATCAGGCATTGGACAAATAGGCGTTTCGTCTCATATTTACTGCGGTGTATAGACGAATCCAGATGTCTGGAAATTAGGGAAGGCTTTTTTTTCAACGTACAAAAATGATAAGTGTTAAACAGTGTTCATAAAAAACTAAGGTACGAAATTTTCTGAATGTGTTTTATAGTTTTAATGATTAAATGATGGAATTACTCATTTAAGTTTGTGATATCAAATTTCTGACAAAATTACAAATTATAATATAATTTACGTCACTACTACAAATGAATGTCTGTTCTACATTGATAATTTATTGCCACAGTCGCAAGGCAAACAGAGCCTTGATTAGTGATAACATTGTAATTTAAAAACAAAAATATTATCTTAGCAAAACGAAATAAAACATTGCAAGACATTTATTTTGTTATGTCATATAGCCGTTGTACAAAACTGTTGACTACGTTAATAGAAAATATATATTTATGCTATAGGAAGGCAAACGAGCATACAGTTCACTTATATTAAGCGATTTCTGTCGCCCATGAACACCTCCAAGATCAGTAAATCTAGAAGACGCGTCAACCTTAAGGCCTTATTTTATTTTTATTTCGAGTATTCGGAAATTCCTAGACTGAAATCGAAACGCGCATAGCACTCCACGACTTTTCCATCTATGAAGTATATAAAAGTTCTCAGCGTGAATCTAACCCTCCACACTTCGTTGCTGTATAAATATCCTATACGGTTAAATCATCAATATGCATTAGACTAATGAACACCCTCAATAACTGTAGCATGAATAACAACAGCGCAGATGATACCTGGTAACAGAAGATAGGCCTTGTTATAGTCCTGAGGGAAATTAACCGGAGGAAACACTTGTCGTCCTTCGTATGAAGTGTCCTTTTGAACGTTTTATTTAAATATTTCCTACGCAATATTCATTTGGGTGTACTACAATTTTTCATACTATACGGAACGCGTAAGTATTGTACATAAGTATATACATTTTTTTCCAAATACTTGCTTAATTAAAATAAATAAATAAAATAATTATTCATTTAATACACAACATTTTTTTACTATGTATGTACGGTATGTACAAATATTATATATAATGTTATATGAGAATAATAAACCAACAAAAAATATGAAAATACACTTTCGTAACATAATTTTCACCTTTATGAAGTTAGCTGATAAAATTTCCGATATTTTAGAGGAACACTAAGTAAGTCCCCGCCGTTTCCATTATAAATAAATTGTGTTATTTTTTCCAACCAACGAATACTTCGAAAAGCCAACTTCAGGTACTACAAACAATAAAATGTTGTTAAGCTCTGCTTAATGAAGGTTCTCTGGTTCAAGACTTTCTTTAAGAACAGTCTTCTATTCGAACTATCTACTCTAATTCAAAAGATTTCAAGTTTCAATTAAGTTTAAGATTCTCGTGGTGTAAAGATAAAATGTCGACTTAGCTGGGAACCTTTGAAACTTACTAATGAATTGAGACCATCTCCTAGTTCACACAGAAGTAGCAGATGGCTTTCCGTTCATTAGTTTTGTTTCAGTGATTATATCTTGAGTTTATTACTTGAGTTCGTGATTTTAGTTTTCTTTTGTTAATTGTAGAATTTATGTAGGATTTTTTTCACACTGTTACAGCTTAATTAGAGAGTGGATTTCAAGATTGTATTTAGAGAATTTGGACCCTAGATAGGCTATATTTTGATTTATCTAAAACTAAATTGTGATAAAAAGAGATTGAAATATGAAAATTAGATTTTGACGTAATAAAAATTGTATATTAGTATACTTTTAGATTGAGAAATATGGTAACGATGTCTATTTTTCGATTCAATAGAAATTAATAATCATTAATACACAATTAAATTTTAAAAATTTCCATTTAAGATAAAAATCGCTAGATTAGAAATGTGATCGTAATCTCGACACTTATACTGAACTGAAAATTTAAGCCAGAAAACGGTCTATTGCCACAAAAATTTGTCGAGCATTCAGTCATATTCCTTATCCATATCTGGGGACATCTATACGCTTCCATCCAATTCGTAATAAAAGTAGATAGGCATCATAAATTCAAAGGGAAATATCTCAATACCGCACACAAGACCAGGGCGGTTCTCTCAACCGATCAAATTGTGATCAGAAATTCGTGAGCTGAATTTTTACAAAGAAACCTTCGAAATAAAAAGGAATATTTAAAGAGAATAATAAAATCAGTATTGAGTTTTGATACGTGCGCTCTTTTTGTTTCCTTTGATTACAAGTTTAACAAAATCACATTATATTTTTCGAACGTTTTAATTTCTATTACGAAATCATCAACAATTTTTTATTGTGAATAATCTTTGGATTATCTCGAGATTTCGTTTACGACAACCAATAAATTTTGTAATAATATCTGTTTCTGTGGCCTTCAAAAGACTAAAACTCTATTATCATTAATAATCTATATTCTCCAACGTTCATCTCAAACTACTTCACTATTGCTAATGAAACATTTTTTAAATATTACAGAGTTATAATGTAACGTTGAAAACGAGATGCATTTTGGAACGGAGGTCATAATTTGCGGGTGACGTGACAAACCGTTGGGCTTCTTGCTCGGGACGGCCATATATTCACCTGAACATTGATGCTCTGCTGCATTTCACTCTTTTTCCGCCGTTATAAGCATTTTCTAACTTGCCGACTCGTGCATCATGAAGTCGCCCGTGAAATTAGTTTTCCAAAATGTTGCTACAATAATAAGGGAAACATTTCACGGAGATATGAAACGTTATTATGATTATAGAGACTTTTTTTATCTATCGCAATATTATATGAATATGGCCAATATGTTTTTCATCGCATATCAGTCTATCTTTAATTTAGCCTTGTAAAGCTAAATGTTGAATGAAAATAGATTATAAAATAATAAGCTGACAAATGACTTTAATTATGAATACTTATTATCTTCTCTTGTTAAAAAAAAAACGTACAAATTAACACACACACACACACACACACACACACACACACACACACACACACATATATGTGTGTGTGTGTTAATTTGTACGTTAGAAGTCATTAATATACTTCTATTGTCATATGTAAATTTAACATTATATATGTGTAGTTCATGTAATAAACGATTTTGGTATGTTAGAGCTGATGCAATAACTGAGAGACATAAAAAAATGTAACACTAATGATTTTGGTCTGATATCAGCGTTGCAGTTCATCAGGCAACTTTACAACAACGTGTCAAAGTTGATGAGAGCTTAGATCTAAACGGTTTGACCCTACCAGCTTTTAATAGGCAAATTAGGATAGTTGTTAAAAAATATAAAGTGAATCTTTGTTTAATAACTTTCTTAAGTTATTAAACACAGTTATATAACGAAATATCGTTTTTTTCGTTAGGATCGAATTTTATTCCGTTCCTGCATCAAAGGTGTCGTTCGTACCTGTCTTCGTTTTCGGGAGCACTCCCCAAACACCCTGTAGATTAAGATTTTTTTATTGTCTAAAATTTATATTTTTTATTCGTATCATAACGATGTGTTTACCTGTAAACTAAATGTATGCACAGATTATATTATACATGTATTTTTGTAGTAATTTAAATATATGTATCTCGTTGGTAAGGCTTCATAATAAATTAAATAAGATTTTTAGTCATACAATTTTGTTTTTATAAGGTGCGAATTTATACTAACGTGTCATACCGTAATAAACGTTGAAAATTTGCCTCTTATAGCAATTTTTGAGTAGTCAATCAAAATGTATAGATTAGATACGCTCGAAGATAAAGCGAATCAATATCATACACAAAAGGCCAGTGTTATACATTTCACCGTAGATAATGATACTGTTTTATAAGTGTTAATTCAATCAGTTAATAAATAAAAATGGAAAGTGATATAAATGAAATTGGACAAAAATTCGAACTAACTAACTCTGTTCGAAGTAAACATATTTCTAAACTACACGAGAGAGTGCAAGCAAAATTTAGTGAGATGCAAAAAAAGTTAGAGAAATCAAAATCTACTGATATCTTATGCAACATACAAGAAGACGATGTTTTAGTTAATTACATACAAACGGAAAATAGAAGTCGTACGAATACGGTTTGCGAAAAGAAAAGTCTACATACTCCAAAGCATCAAACTATATTTCTGGAAAACGCAAGGAAAAACGACGCGACTTCTTGTGAAATTGAATACAAAGAAGCTGTTGTCTCCGGAAAAAATATCGTTCCGATTGTAAATATGATCTTAAGCGATGAAAATGAAAAACAAAACCATGAAAAGAATTTTCTCTACGATATCTCGTTAAAAGGAAGTCTAGAATCGTAAGTACACTTAATTCAATCTTTTGAAGTATCAAAGACGTCAAATAGTTATATAGAATATATAACTTTGCAAGTATACAATGGAATCTACATAGATGCTTTAACCAGGAATACATAAGCCAACAACGGAGGTTGAGACGAAACACATAATATGCAGGAACTATTGTACGCAGAACACTTGTAAGAGCTGAGTAATCCATTACTCTAGGTTATAATTTGTAGGTTCTGCGTTTAAGTCTAGAATTTGGAAATGGCAATTATTATGACTTTCAAGATTTATGTTACCAAAACTGTGATACACATTGAAGAACACATGGCTTTCCATATATTGTTTGTATCTAGTAGGTCTGTAGTAATGTTAATGTGACGTGCTTATAAATTTTAATGATTGTCAATGACTTGTATTTTATCTATCTGTAAATGTATTTGCAATGTTTGTAGATAAATTGAATTGATTTGCAGGCTATCTGAGGTTAAAGATAGTGATGACTCAGTGGAGCCTTCCACTCCCCCAGCACGGTCTATACGAAGTCGTATAGGTTCAAGAATACGAGAAGCTAGGAAACGACGGCAAATGGAGAAAGAGAAAAACGCCAAAAACAAAAGAAGAGATTCCTACGACCGTGTTGAAAAGGTAAAAATACGGACAAAAAAAGTATTATTCTAATTATCATAATTACGATTTAAATCTCTTCAGCTAACTTTGAATTTTTAACCGTGTTATATTAGCATTAAAACATGTTATGAAAATATCTATCATTTTGATTTGCGTATTATGCTAGCTGATAAATGTACAACGATTATTAATAGCTTGATAATGTTTCTGTTATTTAGTTGATATTATCTAATACTACAAAAGAAGATAATATCGCAAAAGTTTTTAAGAAGACTAAAGTTGCCACTGTAACAATTGCCTTCATAGAAGTGACAGGATTACATAGAGTCGATGAGGATAAGCCGCGGTATATAAACTGTCGTTTCAGGTAATACAAAAAATTTACAATAAATATTTCTGTGTCTAACGGTCAAATCTTTTGTCTAACAGTTATTGATGTAAGAAGAAGCGTTTTAAATTCATTTCATATTATACTAGCTACTGTTCTCGAGTTATTTCGATATTTATACCTTAGGTTACATTGTTGGAGTTTTAATAAGATTCCCTATTTTTTTTAAAAAAAATCCGATTTTTTTTTCAAATCAAATCAGCAATTCCTGAAATTAGCGGGTACAAACAAACTCTTCAGCTTTATAATATTAGTATGGATACTGGTATAATGTTTAATTTAGAAATATTTAAATTTCAGATTGGGATCAGAAAAACGTAAGTCTAAAGTGATAAAGAGCCATGAATCTTCAGTAAAATTTCAAGAGCTGCATAGTTTTAGTTTATTTGATGACGATTATGTTCTAGAAACTGTGTTATGGGATAAATATATACAAATAGGCAGGTAAGACTTTTTTTTTATTTTAAAACAAATCGCTTTTTGTGACATGTTCAATATTTTAAAAGATCCTCTCAAAATAACTTAATAATACGAAGGTATTAATTATAATACAAAGTGACTAATTAAAATACAAAGTTAAAAATAACCTGATGTTTCTTAGAAACATTTTTTATACATGTGCTTGGATATATTACAGTTAATTTTTTTTTCACAAATATATGTATACTTTTTAGAAATACATTAGATCTGTTTTCAATGGAAAAGGAGAAAACACATAAAATAAAAATAAATTTGGAGGAAACGGAAACTATTGAAATTTTTATTCTTTTAACAATCAGTGGTATTTCAAATGTAAATACTTTATTCAGTATTAATGAAATTGAAGCTAATGAAGAATCTGAACGCATGAGAAGAAAGTATGTAAGTTCAGTTTAACTCTAAGATATTTTTCCAAAAATAACTTTTAACATGTCATCATTTAATTCAATATTTAATAATAACTAACCTAATAATTTTCTGACATTTAAAAAAATGAATATAAATAAAATAGAGCCGGTAGCTGAACGTCAATAAAAATTACACATGATGTAATATGGCTAAGGCAACACGCCTTCTAGATCTTGGAGGTGTCCATGGGCGACAGGAATTGCTTAGTATAGGTGAATTGTATGCCCGTTTGCCTTCCTATCACTTAAAAAAAGTTATTTAAGAAAACTATTATGTAGACCCTACTTTCATCTACACATCAACTCCAACCTACAAAATAATCGTCTTATGATCCAAATTTCAAAAACAATATTTTAAATCAACACAACAATTACGTAATAGTAGATTTAAAAGTAGTTGGTTTGTTTGTTCAAATTACAAATGTAGCCAAAAACAATACATGACATAGTGGTTTCATCCGTGTCACATTTTTATAAACAAATTTGCTTATATATTATGGCATTCAGTAGTTTTCGCGTGAAAAAGTAACAAACATTCTCACGAATTTCGCGATTATAGTATTAGTAAAGATTTAAGCTTGATCTATTTTTTCAGATGTGGTACCGGCTTTTGGGAGAATTCTCCAACGTCGGTTGGCTCTCTGTTATAGTTTACGGTGCAAAATGTTTAAGTGGGAACGACTGCTTCTGTATTTTGACTCTAAACAATGAAAGAGTGTTTACGGCGACCGATTATAAGACTTACTCTCCTACGTGGATGAAAGTATTCAAGTTGTAAGTTGAGTGTTAAACTACCCTACCTTGGAAGTACAATTTACTATGAATAAAAATGACTTCTTATTACAAAGCTTAACATTTTTGAAGTGATACAAATCAACTTTGATAATGTTATATATACGTATATACACACATTGCTTTTATAAATACAGCGTGTTAGGAGACCGTTCCCTAAAACAAAGACAGATAATAGTACTAATGACACTTGATGATGTAACGGAAAAAATAAATCCCGATTAAAAAAGAAACATTTTTAAAACGTTTACGCTCCATCATGTTAGTACAGCTAAATGAAACAATAGTTTCATAAAAAGTATATTACTTTACTAATAAAAGAACCAGCAATGAAGCATGATAACAAAAACACCTGGAATAACACGATGGAGCGAAATAACGCTAATAAAACATTTTTTTTAGTCAAGATCGATTTCTTTCCGTACCCTCATCAAAGGTGTCATGAGTACTATCATCTGTCTTTGTTTTTGGGAGCGATCCCCTAACACCCGCTATATAATTAAAATTCAGTTTTAAAGACCCCATTTAATATTAGGGGTCGTCCACATATTACGTCACGCATCAAGGGGGGGGTAGGGGTCTGGACAATACGTTACTAGTTGTGACATGAG
>JAOSYY010000012.1:2066660-2078557 GCA_025727935.1 Hebomoia glaucippe
ACTTTTTGCTATCTTCATTTTACGCCCATCTTTTGCGTTTTCATAGTTTTGCAGAAAACCTACACTTTAATTACATATATTACAGGCACCTTAAAAATTCTTCATACATTAAGTTCTCAATTATACTAGCTTAAACTTTTAGATACATACAAACTTATAAATTAGTGGAAAACAATGGCATCGATATCGGTTTTATGATATTTACTAATAATGTAAATACGTAAAACGCTACCACTGGGCAAGACATACCACTAGTCCATCGTATATTTGGTAAAACCTAATGTAAACGAAAACATCCTTTTTAAAAATATCATAAGATTTTTCTACTTGTCCTCGACTAGTGAATTCGTCTTTTATTTCTTATAAAGTATACACGAATAAAAACTAAAGACAATATTCTAGAATCGATCCTTAACCCTGAGTAATTAAATACCTTAATAGTCAAAAATGGAAAAAAAAGGGTTGGCGAGAAGCGAAAATTAAGATCGTACAAACCGTGCTAATAATACTAAAAATTAAAGTAATAAATCAAATCATCAGTCAACATGTCTACAGGATTTCTTTGGCTCCATAAGTTCCTGTCTGAAAAAATGCATATCATCACAAACGAAACAAACTACTCGCTATCACATATCGTTGTACTATCAGTAGTATGGAAATTGAATATCACAATTAAATTTTGCTATTACTTTGTATGATCATGTTGCAAATCGCCATCTTAGACCCATGAAGCAAAGAAACCGTACGGAGACCATGATGAAGACCATTATAAATATTTCGAACCACACAGAATTTCTTTCGATGTCCAGATATTGTAGTAGGACGTTTGGTTTAGCAAAGTGGCAGTACACGTCGTTGCATTCGAGCGGTTCACGTCCAAAACCGAAGATGGTCAGCACCATAGCGACTACGCCGCATCTTATGAATGATGTTTTCATTACTATGTTCATCAGGAGTGGGATTTTGTGAGCGAAGTCAAATCCATAGATTGCAAGCCCAAGGAAGGGAGCGATCGCGGCAGGACCGATTGCACAGCCATTCTGTGAATAACGTCATGTATTTTAAATTGAGTACACCAAAGATAATATAACAGGAATATAAAAACTAAAAACATATGTACACTTATAAATAAACTAGCTGACCCAGCAAACGTCGTTTTGCTACAGAAATATATAAAATTTGGAGTTGTATATATTTTTGATTTATCAAAATAAAATAAAAATATGAAAATAAGTTTTCTCAATACACATCAAAGTCTACTATGCAACAGTAATAAAATTTCTGTCTGTCTGTTTATGCGTGTCTAGTTGTTCCGGGCTCGAAAACAAATGAATCGATTTTGAGGGTACTTCTTGGGAGTTATCACACAGACTACTTTTATTTTATCATCGCTAATCAAATAAAAATGAAGAGTACTGGTGTTTTCAAGACCACATCATGTAAACATAATATCAACCCGCTAATTACAATTTCTGATTAATAACCTAATATATCATAAGTCAAACGTTATTTATATAGTATCAAAAGAAAAAGATTAATTCAATAATAAACAAACAAATGTATTTAATGTTTTAAGTCTTTTCTTATAAGCCGTATTCATTTGTACTTAGAGCACATTGAAACATCTACAAAAGATAGTTTTGACTTCAATGTATGCTATCGAAACGACTTAAAAAAGTTATTTATTTTTGGTTCCATAAATCAATTTTTTCAGTCGACACACGATAAAGGCTTTTTTAATCACCTGTTTGTATATTTCAATCTTGAATTTTTTTGTGAAAGAAGGATACGATTTTTTTTCTGGCAACTTACCCTTACGCTGAATATGGACCCTATCGCCATCCCGACTCCTTCAGAAACTAAAGACACGACATTTCCTATCAGGCAGAAAACGAAGAATCTTTCAGTTGTGTATGGCACTCCCACCATGAAATAAACTATGGTAAAGAAAGTCAGATTCAAACTGACTTGTACCGGTAATTTGGATACAGTTAATGCCCCATAGTACGGTACGAGATGGTACCAGCCATTAAAATGTTCTTTTTTCACCAATTTAACTTCTTGTGGATCTGGAAAGAAAATTCGGTAAAAACAAATTGCGTTTTCGTCTCACATGATTTGTCAAGGTCATCTTAGAAGGCCTTGTTATCATAGACAATACTAATCACTTTAATATCGATATAATCTGTTTTTAATAATAATATGGCTAGAGTCAACAACGATAAAATTTATAAGTAAATCTTTATATCCAGTACCTGTTGTACGATTAATTTTGTTGTTTCTTGAAGTTCAAGAATAATCGGGAATCGAAACATCGAACCCCAATTCAAAGCAAAGATAACAACTTAAAAGTTTATGTGGGACAAAAATTAAAATATATTGAAGCTGATATCAAATATTGTCTGTTCAAAATATAAGACCTAATTATATTTAGTTTAAATATAAGTATTTAAAGGTCAAAAGACCCGCAGAGGTATTTATATGCGTCGAATATATAGCCATCATAGACAATCATGTTTTCATTATATATGCAAATATAGTATTGTGTTTAAATATGTAACTATTACTGATGATTGAGATCATAAAACCGATTTATAACAGATAAGTATATAATTTCGATGCCATTAGATAGTTACAATATTGGTACAATTTAACACAATCAATATCATTTAATAAAACTTGTTTTTAAAACTATGCGTGTCATGTAATTTTGCATATAAGGAGACTTCGAAACACGGGTGAGATAAGTATATATAATTAAAAAATATGTATATGGATGTTAGCAATACTTACAAATTAACACGGGAACCATTATTTGCGTGTAAACGACGAAAATGATAAGCCCGACGCACATCTTTAAATGATTGAACATTTGTGTTCCGTCGTTGGCCATGTTGAAGAAACAGACTCCGATAAGCACAGCGCATCCGATATGATGTAAAGTTTGGATCCATAATGCTGTAAAATAAACTTTTTATTCGTAAAAAATCATAAACCCATTGAGTGTTTCAAGTAGTGACACCTTTGATTTTGTTTAAAAACCAGTATCACAAGAGTTTGCAATCCAAGTACCTACAATCATTTTGAAATATAACTTTTGGGATAGCGTCTGAAGCGTTATAAATACACATATATTATTAATCTTATTCATACTTCTTAAAATAAGCTCTTAAGCTTCTCCAGTATAAAACACTTGCTGCTCATGATATCTATTACAAAATTAATTACGTTTTTAGATAAAAACTAAACAGATACGATTAATTAATCATCACGTTATATGCGAAAAGACTATACATATAGAAATGTTATTCTTTCAGACATTTTAACCCCTTAGCTTCCTCAAATGGACAGCTGCTTAGACAAATTCTAAGACAAGCAATTTCCTGTAACTTAACCGCCTTAAATATACAAGGAAATAATTGTTGGCTTTCACTTTTTAGATAATATCATAATAACATCAACGGAAAATCTAATTTACTGTAGAATTTTCTATTACATAAGCATTGCGTTACTGTGTTAACACTAGCAAATTGGATAAATGGAGCTTCAACTTATTTTTATCCTATTTACTCAGGCGTATTAAATTTAAAATTCTATTAACGTCATTAGCGAATATTAAAGAATGTTATTAAATTTTTTAAGAAACATTTCAAAGTCTTTCTAATTGTCGTATTTAAATGCATTTTTGTATGTATGCAGTGTCCGATTTAACATAACCGTGGCCTTGGACACAGAAGAAAAAGCCGCTCGCCGCTGGAGCGGGGTTTTTTGTTACTGTACATATTTTCCGCCCTCGGTATTGGCCTCGAATGCCCCTACTATAAAT
This sequence comes from Hebomoia glaucippe, assembly GCA_025727935.1. Classification (NCBI taxonomy): domain Eukaryota; kingdom Metazoa; phylum Arthropoda; class Insecta; order Lepidoptera; family Pieridae; genus Hebomoia; species Hebomoia glaucippe. Next base: position 2,070,487 of record JAOSYY010000012.1, read on the forward strand.
CCAGAGCTGTATGTATAGTTAGTATTGTTTCTCTTATATCATAAACAATTATTGCACTATAATAAATAGTATTATACGATAAAATACACATTTAAACGACCCTTAACCAGCTCGCAAGAGGTGTTTCAATAACCGAAATAAATATTTAACTCTTCGCAATATTGAGCTAAAATTTTACTCATAATAATAATTTATATGATTTAAATATATATATGTTACCGAATAGGCAGATAGGAGATTTGTATAACTGAAGTTTCCGGTCTTATATTACAGTGCCTATTAAAGGCTGAAATATAAATTTAAACCCCCATACAAACAATTCAAATTTAGAACTCATAAATCGCACAAATAGCATTGTTGTGAAACGCGTTCCAATTAACGTATTCTAAATAAAATCATGGGAATGACTCGTTAAGAATGATTCATACATCGGAACACAGTTCGTTTTTAATTATGTTTACATGCGCTTCATTTAGTCATCTGTTAATTTGCACAAATTGATCCTGAGAATTATTAGATTTATAGCAAAAATACAATCTGATTTTATATTTTGTGCAAAAATATAATGGCAACACGAAGTTACTGTGTAAATAGGGGATTTAATAGCTGATGGTGAATACAAAAATAAAATGACGTCAGGTCTGTTGGAAATTTTTGATTTTTTACTGTATCTTATTGTTTTATTGAAGGTATTGTAACTCGACGAACATCAGATGCTTAATCTGAGTTCATGGGGCATGAAAAATTAAAATTTTGTAGATGTTTTATTACACGACCATAAAAATGTACATACGCTTTTAAAACCCGTCTGTACAATGCTCAGAAATTAATTATATATGATAACGACTCACGACTTCTCGCGCTATAAAGATCACCTTAAGGTTTTCTATAATGGTTTTCCACAAACACATCAATATATAAAATAACAATTAAAATCCTAACACTTGAAGGCAAGTATCAAGATTGTTGAATGTTACACTTGTGACCAATAATAAAGGACGCCTACTTTCTCAGCCGACGCTTAAAAAAGGCTAGATTTATGTAATGTATATGCTAGTATGTATATATGTGCTAAAATGTCCATCGATTATAGAAATCTATGTTAATTTCGATCATGAAACTAGTATTTCATAATTAAATAAAGTAAAGACTCATGTCCGAACGAAAACTGTCATATTATACACTACAGCACCTCGACACAAAAAATATTGAAAAAGAATATAAGATAATTAATAATCAAACACTTATCATATTATAAATATACTAATTTAATAAAATCTAATTTAACATTCATAAATGAAGAAAAAATATCCATTTGTTTAATAATTAAAAATATTGACGCTTATAAAAGTCTCTTTAACAGACGTAAATTAATTATTTATTTGCTGTTTCTAACCTGCCTATCAGATATATTATAGTTGAATAGATGAGATCTGCAAAATGAAATATTCTACTTCGAGTAACTGACTAGACAGGTTTAAAGACCAGTAACCGACCTCAGTATGATCCTAAAAATAGTACTCATTATATTACAATATAATATAAGCATACATGCTCATATTATTCTGTATTTATTCTTTTTCTTAATAAACGGCGCCTATTTAACCAACAAGAATTTACCTCGACTGTTGTTTATTTTAATTACAAAAAAACGTTTTTTTTTCATATTTTTTCATCACAAATGTGCAAATAACGAGTGTTAAGGGACCACTCCCATAAACGAAGACAGATTATAATACTCATGACACTTTTAATGTTGGTACGGAAAAAAAATCGATTCTGACTATAAAAAAAAAACATATTTTTAAATTGTTATATTAGCGTTATTTATGCTCCATCATGTTAGTCCAAATGTTTTTGTTATCATATTTCATTGTTCTTTTTTTTTAGTAAAGTAATGTATTTTTTATGAAACTATTGTCTCATTTAGCTGTACTGACATGATGGAGGGTCAATAATACGAATAAAAAATTTTAAAAACATGTTTTTTTTCTTAATCAAAATCGATTTTTTGTCCATCCCAACATAAAGGTTGTCTTTAGCACTATCATCTGTTTTGGTTTTCGTGAGAGGTCCCCTAACACCGTTTTATTTAATCGGTATATAACAAAAAGTTTTTGAGCTGTTAAATTTCATTGCAAACTGCCAATAACACGTAAAAATGCAGAAAATCTGAGATTAAACAAGAAAAATCAATAAAATTTTCCAGCTTAAAAATAGAATTTGAAAACTTTATTAACTTTATTACGAAGTCAGGCTTACCTTGTCGATTTCTAGATATTTGCAGCAACATTCTCTTGAGGAGTATTGTAAACTGTTGACAATACGTCGTTGAATAACCTTTCCTTTCAATTTTTTCCATTTTCATCCAGCCAAGAGACGAATCTTTCGACATTTTACTCGCTAAAGTTGTAGAAGAAGCAGCGGGACACTCTGTCATTTGATATGTACATTTATCCGTAGATAAAACAATTTGCGTCTCGGCAACATCATCGCCTGTTTGATAGCAAATTTTTAATTGCATGGAATTAACAGGTTCATTATTCGTGTTATCAAGTTTTGTTGATTTGTACAGTGTTCCGTTAAGTATTTCCTCTGATAAGACATCAATATATTCATGATTCTCCGTTAGTTCGATAACTGTAAAAATAAAACATTTATAATTCATCTCGTATGAATAATGTACTATTGATAAAAAAGAAGTTTTTGTTCAGGTATATTGTAACGGTATTTTGCCGTTATAATCAGCAACAAAAAATACATTAACTTTAAAAATCTACATGGAGTCCTAAAAGTTAAGCTTATAGGCACAAAATTTAAAAAAATCCGCTCATAAATCATTAAACATTAAGTTAGATTTCAATTCTCGATCGACGGCATCTGTGAAACAAGAAGACACAAAGATCTCATTCGTTCGCGAATTACGATACCATAGACAAATAGATAGACAGACGTCAAACGTATATAAAACCTTTTTTGAATTAGAAATTGAGTTAATACAATTTCATACAGAACCATCATTTGAAGTTATTTTCTTTGGTTTGTAGGCTTTATGTATCTAGTATTTATTTAATCTTAACCTTTCTCAAACACCATACAAGTGCTTATGAATACTTTGGTGAAGGCTGTGGTCGAGAGAGGAATGATATCATCATTATTTTTCCGTAACACAACGATATGATAAAAAAGACAATCTTCAATTAGTCACAATAGATCTAGCCAGGCGTTGGATTAAATGTATGTATTTCGTTTAATTATAACGTGCCAGTAAAGGCTTCAGGGCTTTAGTCGTCTTATTCAACGTGGGTAATACTTTAAATGTATGTTTGTAACATCAAAATCGTTTTATGTATTTAGGTATATTTTTTGTCTGTTAAAATGAGATATAAAAAATAAAAATCCATCTGTGTGTTTAAGTCCGAGACCAAAAAAGAAATTACCAATGTAAATAAATAATTATTAATTAGTGTTAGAAATAAAATCGTAAAATTTTATCAGTAAATTTTATTGGCATATATTTGAATTAATTTAAAATCTAATGCGGATGTATGCGCGGGATACAGCGAGTGTCTCATAATTGCACTAGACTGACGCAAGCTTTGTTTTAAAAGTTGTATTATTTCGTTACTCTTTTTCCTTTTATCTGTCCTTGGACATTCGATTCAATGAGTCTTTAACTGTTATTATGATTGAGATTGCTTACTGAAATCAGCTGGATTGTGATGTCTGGGACACACTAAGCCCAGGCTAGACAAATGTGGTACCATAGCTTCAGTGTCGCCTTGGTACACGCATAGACCATCAGCGATTATGTAAGCCTGTAAAGAAAATTGTTATTAATTATGAATATAAAAAAAATAATTGTTGTTGCTTTGTCTCACGAAATTCGTGAATATTCAGGGAAGATTTAAAGCTTCTGAAGAAAATGTTATATTTTCTCTTATAACGAATTGATCCAAACCTATTTAGGTACCAATATCACGACTTGGTAAAAAAACAATTTAATAATTCGTTGTAAAGATATCTTTAATCTAAGCTAGGAAACCTTATTTTAAATTTTGAAGTTTGTGTTCGCAATATTAAGTAAACCCATAGAACATAACATTTATAAATTTTACAGTCTATTATACGTACAGACTAATATATGTTTAATTTTTTTATAAAACGAAAGAAGTTTATCAGGATCTAAGCAAAGGGAAAGCCTTAGTCTCTGCCTACCACTAGAGGAAAAATGCGTAATAAAATGTATGTATAATTTTTAAATAGATAATTAAGACATGTTCACGCTGTTAAATTTACAACCTGTACTTATAAATTATTATTATTTTATATAAAGTCGACGTTGTAACGAGCTTATAGTTTTAATTCGATTTTAAGTAGAGCCTTATTTTTTGTAGTCGAAAACCATATCATTAAACTATCGTTTAAATCTAAATGTTAATTTACGACTTATCAAAGCTAATTAGAAACATGAACCTTTTTATGAGACGTCGTAAATAAGACGTAACTATGTAATCGCTGGGTAATATCATAAACCTTATAGAGTTTTAATTTAATTTATGGATAGTGTTAATATTTATATATTATTTTTCTCCCATTGCAATAGTACTTGTTATTGTAACGATTATGTACAAGTATTTCTATTTCATAAATCGACGAACTTTGAAACATTTTAAATGCAAAATGGAGCTGTCCCAATATTTTTTTCCATTGATCTTTTGCTTTTTAATTTTTGGGATACAAGTAAAATATAATACGAATATTGATGGCCTATTTAGAGTTCGTTCCTCTCAGTTTAGAGAAAATATACCTTTAACTTTCAAGTATTTTTAAAGCGGTCACTGGACTGAACAAAGCTTAACGTAGATATTTCTTTGCTTGAAAGATTTTACAGCAAAAAATGCTTACGATATACTAAATTGTGAAACTTACTGAGTGAAACGTAATTTACTAAATAAGTCGGTGATATTTCAATGTAAATATATTCATCGTCTCCGTTCTATTTCTCAAAATAAGCGGCGTCGGCGCAACTTGTTCGCTTCTTCGATTCAACTCCATCATGAGTCATCTCGAAACTCACATCATTCCTCACTCAATCCTTCCATACTCATACTTCTCCTCCTAACTTGGCTCTGTGCATCTGTTTGTAATTAAACTCCTTCCAAAGGGCTGGGCCGATTATGATAAAATATTTTATGTGCATGCAAGTGGATTCAAAAATGGTATAGATTTACAATTTGGTTAAAATTTTTGTACGTAAAACGTGTCGGGTCTGCCAGTGTAAATGTAATGTATAAAATTCTCGTGTCACGGTGTACGCAATTAAACTCCTCCGAAACGGCTCAACCGATTTTTATGATATTTTATACGCATATTTAGTAGGTCTGAGAATCGGATAGCATCTATGTTTCATCCCCCAAAATGTTAGGGTGGTCCACCGCTAATTTGTTTTTTATTATTTAGACAATTTTTTTTGTTTTTATTTTATGAATCTAACCGCAAAATACATACAACCCCTATTTTTTATGTGGCAATACAACGTTTGCTGGGTCAGCTGGTAAATTATATTAAATATGTGTAGACAAAGATATTTCAAAATACAATACGAGGAATTAGATAAAAATCGTTTAATTGGCAAATAATAGTGGAAACGCGATAAGCCACAAATTTATAATTTGTAATCGACTCTTATCGTAATCGTTAGTTACGTGAAACCAACACTCGCGCAATATCACACGTTTATCATAATTCACTATTGTTGTTTTTCTATTATTTAGTCATTGACATACCTTTGGACCCTTTGTTAAGGTTATTCAAAAGATTGAAATTTATGTACACAATACCTTTTAAGAATCGTGAGCCACTATTTCGACCGAAAAAATCGCGTTGTCAATGTTATATGATTTTTTTTTACACCAAACACTCGAAGACCCGAGGAAACAATAAATAAACGGTTCCACGGATTATAGACATTTAACTTGCACAGATAAAGACAACAAGATTAGGAATAATTATGTTAGACGAATATTATAAGAGACAGATAAATTAAAACATAATAGATCATATATAGTCGTAGAAGACCAGAAGTATAACAATTATATTACGCAAAGACTATGTATAAAAGATGTGAGTACTGAAATGGCGGAAGGTTCAAGGAACAAAAAGGTTAGGACTGATTGAGGCGACTCCATCGATTAAGATAAAGAACAGGACCATAGACAACTGTGAATTAAAATATGATAAATAATCTGTGCCTCTCAAGTGAAGATGGATCGTATCATTCATAAGATTTATTTAAAATACGTCACTATGGTAGTCATCTGGTAATCATTGAAATGGTTAATTTCTTAAACGTCTTTTTTCTGAAACCAATATAAGTTTACGATCAATTTGATCACTCCGAAGCAATTAATGTCAATAATTAATGTGATCCGTGTTGTGTACGTTCAACCTGTTTCGAATTCGTTTCCGAATATAAAAACTAAATTTATATTTTGTATTGCAGAATTCACACATGTTTCCTCAAAACAATTTTTTTCGTAATCTCTTAATGACCACCCGGACGCATTTTTGAACATTCTATCTAGATATATTGTTCTTTATTAATTCAAATACATTATCATTAAATTAAATAAAGCAGACCGAAGAAACCTCTCATAAATAATTGGTAATAAATGAAATAAGTTTAATAGAATCTTAGATACATCCGTGTGGAACTTCAAACATTGTAACAAAAAAGTTCTAATGGTACTTGTAAATATATCTAAGTATCGCCGAGTTCACTAATTTATTTGATAAAAAGCCATTTGTCATTAGGAAAAACCTATTTCAATATTCTACATTAAAACTCAATAGTTTAATACAGAATACGTTACGTAACTAAAGTAATAAGAATATAATTAAAGTCGGAAAAATGTTAAATAAATAAATCTCGGGAAACCAAAGAGACTGTTTACCGCACCCTTTACAACAATTTAAAACGACTTAAGTCTGTACCTGAATTATTCTTAAAAAAACACATATAGTCAAAATGTTCTGTCAAATCGTTTCTGATCTTAGCGAGTCATATATACAAAGATTTTTTATAAGATAGGAACGCAAACGAGCATACAGTTTATCTACAGTAAGTTATTCCTGTCGCCCATAGACACCTCTGAAATCAGTAGTTCTAGTTACGTCCGGTTAGCTTTAATAGCCACTAGGTTAAAAAAGCGAACGTCCTTTATAAAAAAAAAAAGTATTTCTAGAAGACGTATTGCCAACCTTAAGACCTTAGCCATTATATTATTTGTCATATATGATGTTCTACTGTCGCCCTTTTCTATCTATATTTCGAGTATTTAAAAATTTATAGATTTAAAACGAAACGCGCATAGCACTACAACTTTTCCATCTATGAATGGTGGTACGAGACCCGAACGAAACAAACTTTTAAATGCAACTGCGTTTGACTAGAACTCGAACCCGGCGTCGTGATTGCTTTGTCCAACCGCTAGGCTTCAGACCAAGAAGAAGGTATGCGTAACTTGTTTCCAAGTGGAGAAACACAATGAAGTTGAAGAGAAGCCTGGTTAAAAGCAATGACAAAGCAACAACATATCCCTATTCACAGCATTTATATTACAACATGGTTTTGCTCTTATTATAGATATAATCAATTCATGCTTGCATTTGCATATAAATAACAAAGCAATAGGTAGCCATTATTAGAGATATAATAACAATAAATATCTACTCAATGCAATTTGTACTCAAATGAAATTACTGCAACAGCTTCGACTCCGAGACGGAGATGTTTTTATAAGTACAGCGTGTTCCAGTAACTCGTGGGATCATCAACGTTAAGTTAGATCAGAATTTCAGTAGCGAAAACACTTTTATGAAACACATATCCTACGAACCTGTAAATCTTTCTGATAATTACATCCTTCTATAGTTACACTCGAGGATAACAGGCAAGTTTTATTAAAATATTTGAAGTAATATACGTTTAAGGTGATATGTCATAATATATCCAAAACTAATATAATATACTTAAGTTTACATTGTAAACACCGAATAAATAAAGAAA
>JAOSYY010000012.1:2091866-2101941 GCA_025727935.1 Hebomoia glaucippe
TTAGGAATAGAATAAAAATCTAATTTGTAGTCCACTGAGCGCATTTGTTCTCATAACATTTTTATGACCTCATCCCATGTGTCATTTGTATAATTTAAAGATAATGGTAAGTTATAAGAAGGAATATCTAAAATTGATTAATGTACGCTATTATAAATCAATCGTTTAGTAATAGCATCCAGGAACCATGGATGAACGCTATAATCTGCTGACGGAAGCGACACCTCCCCCTAGTGAGCACTGGAGCTTTTCAGGAGACGGTAGGGAGGTCAAAGACAAAGAAGAAATTTTTAATTTGTGGTTATTAAGATATGTTAGTAAGATATATGTTTATAGTAGACCATAAATGTTTCGGAAACTATAAAACACGCTCGTCGAGATCCTTTCGCCCATTACTGTTATTTAAAGTCATATAAAATTATTTTGGGATAAATTATGTAGAGACAGCCAAATACTTGGAAAGAATTACAATGAACATGAAGGAAATTATAGGGCACTGAATGGCTGATGTCGTTTCAAAGAAACCACTTACCAAACCATTAAGCATACTTAAATTATACTTATTCTTTTAAAATAACTTGGAATATTATAACTATATAAAATAACTTAATTTCATTGATTTCATATTGAGTGGTTTTAGAAGTTGGGAAAGTTTGAAGCATATAATAAGTGTTATGTGAAAAGAACGTGTTTTATCAATAATTTTAGAACTGGAACTTAATTAAAATAAACTAAATGTCTCGTTATTCGAGATAAATACTCGATTCAAAGAATAATAGAAATTATTTACTAGGAATTTCCCGAACAGCTTTGAACAAGTTAAACCTGTTCGACATTGTGCATAATTAAAGCTAAGACTAAATAACTTAATGAACGCTATCTTGAACTAAAATGCTGTAAGTCTAGATAATGTTGGCGAAAAAGGTTGGGTAAATTTTATATCGACGAAGCTCCGACTTGTTGCTAGGGGGAATCATACTTAATTTTATATGATTTAAAAGAACCCCGACAATTATGTACTTTAATTTTTGTTTAAAACATTAACTCCTACATCGCTTACGTCTTCAAAATCCTGGAATACATAAACTTTTGTTGTTCAAATCGTGTAGATTCGCGTCTTCATCCGCGCTGTGTTTTTAAGTCAGCACTGCTTTTGCAATAAAACATATTTTAATCTCTCCATAAAACTGTTAGCAAATTTCATCTCAATCTATTTTTCAAACTTTAATTTTCAGATTTATAATACAAGTAAAGATAATAACTGTAGAGAATAAATAAGCAATTTTTAAAGTATATGTATTTGCAAGTAAAAAAGTGTCAGGCGCTTTGATAATTTATACAAAATTGTATAAATAGTCAAACAGGCTTCTAGAAAAAAATTATTTTAATATTTGAAATAAGTACACTTTTTGTATAAATTTATGTTACATTTGTGCATAAATTTATTTTTTACTCGTTTAAAGTATCAACCTATGTACAATTCAGTTTAATATCGGCATTATTTAATCTTCTTTCTGAATGATTTTTGACTAAATGAAAAACTAAAACACATTGCTTAAAATTGTATTTATTTTATAGTCTATAATAATCCTTCCATTTCCTTCATAAATTGCATGTAAGCGTCGTCCTTCGTGGGCGCTTGCTTGGGCGCCTCGGTTCTGTGCAGCGTTGCTTTGTGTTCGGGCCTGCTTCGTTTGTCCTCGCGTTTAACACGCAATGCCGACGGCACAAAGCGAGTGACATCCGCTGACAGATTGCGAATTTGGGGTTTCGCACTTATAGTCGCACCTGTTAGAACATATATTTCTTTCATTACATTGATTTTCCTTTAGAACGTAAAAGAATAAATACAACTAAAACAAGTATATTTTTCACCTGGCCGTGGAGGATCAAATCCAAATCTATAATAAATAGTGAAAAACGATACTGAAGCCCGACTTTTATGAAACCTAAGAGTCAAGAACGATCTCTTCGATTTATAAAAATACACTACTGAAGTTCGTCGGGTATATAAACGAATTTTGGGAATAGTATAGGGCAACTAAATATTGGAAATTTTGTCTTGATAATAATATAATACCAAATTAACGTACCGTTTAATTACAAATCTTGAACAAACTTTGAAAATAATCAAGAACATAAAGCTAAAATACTCAAAAGAATTTCCTAGATCACATATAATATATAGTTTCTTTATTAACTTACTCTGTGATGCATCCTTCTTTTGTATAAGCTGTGGCGCAGCAGTCAATACAGAGACATGTGGGGGTGGCGGAGGAACTAGAGGCCGGAGGAGTCGCGGGGGAGCTCCAGGCGGAGGCCCGGGTGGTCGCAGGGGACCCCGTCCTGGCAAACCAGGTGGCGGGCCCGGCGGTATAACACCTAGCGGCATACCAGGTGGCGCGGCAGGCGGTACGCCAGGAGGAACACCGGGTGGGGCTCCCGGTGGTGCCCGCAGCATTGGTGGACGTAGACCTTTATATTATTTTACAAATCATAAAATACCTTGCTTCGTTTTCACTATACCATTGAACTGTCAAACTTTAGCGTAAATCTTGAATGAAGCATAGATTTAATTAAAGTTAACAATATATTTCTTAGAAGCCAACAAAACAGCATCGTTTAAGCATATCAGTCTAAAGAGAGTTTCGCACCACAAAAACACCATGTCCAGTATAAAAAATGTATGATCATGTAAACTAAATATACTCCATTTCATATAGAAGCGATAAACTTGTAAAGTCATTGAATACACTGTAATAGGCAGGTTTTGTGTTTTTTTGTTAAAATGTAGGCATGGTTTTGCTCTAAAAATTATGATAAACTGAGTTTAAAGCTTAGAACGCCACGAACCAGGTAAGAGCGGCGGTGGTACGGTACGCACTTCAAGGCCAGGCGGTTCGATTATACAATCGGTGTGCATGTTTGGTTGTCCCTCTGTTTCACTATCAGAATCGCTATCACGACCATGTGCTACGCCTGAACGTTTTAGTGCACTTAATCTGAGAACAAAAAAATAATTATTTATTCCACACTAGGATAAACACTGAAACTAACATTCACAATATAAGTTTAAATTAAATTTACATATTTATGTGTAATATAAAAATAATAGTTTCATTCTCAATTAATAAACAGTTTATAATTTTTTTGTTATATGATAGGAAGGCAAGTGAGCTTGTATTTCACCTATAATAAGTGATTCCTGTGACTCATGACCAGTAGATCTTGGAGTTGTGTTGCCAATTTTAAGGCCTTAGCCATATTACATGATTTGTTTTTTAGTGACGTTCTGCTGCCGGCCTTATTTAATTTTATCTCAAATATTCACAACAAACACAGAACCACTGCAGTGTAACATTAGAATCTACTTAAAAACGAGTATCGCATACCGCGCATTCAAATCCGCCGCTCTATCTCTTTCCCTCTTCCTGTGAACTTCTTCCATTTCTTTCATAAAGTCATCTATGTTCTGACCGGAGAGTGCAAGCATTCTTTGTTGCAACGAAGTGGGCTTAGGAGCCGGCGTAGGAGCGCCAGGACTCGTTGGTCTATCCTCTTCCATCGCTTCGCCATCTAAACCGTCAGATTGAATGTTTGACGCTGAAATCTGAAATTTTTTAGTGTATGAAAAGATAGGCATTAGAATATTATAGTATGTAAGTAATCATCATAATATATTTACAGATTATTTTTATATTATCAACATTTATGTGTCTTTGCATACTTGTCATCAACAGGGTAGCTAAGCTTCACTTCAAGGTAACTGAAGTCTTAGTCTACTGATAGCAATGATATATACATAGTTAATCATTTTATTTTGATTCCTAGTCTTCAGACATAATGCAGTATTTAAATGTCCCAATGTTGCCATTTGCAACATATTAGAAACTGCCCTTTGTATTTTAGACATATTAGAATATAGAATATTTGTGATAAATTGAAAACCCCAGTTACATTTAGTCCCGGTGGTCCCTCATCAGCTATATCCGAGAACCGCAGAGTTTTCTTCTCTACAATCTTCATCTTGACAACTTCAGCGATCAGCTGACTGTAGTCTGGTGGTGCTCCCGGTGGGACTCCCGGAGGTTCTACTCCAGCTGGCCTCTCCTATAATACATGTACTTCAATAATTTGGATATTTCTCATATCTTCTCAAACAACATGCCAAAGTTCACAGTGATACATTTATATCGCAACTTCAAAGCAGAATAATAGTTAATAACAGTATACTTACTTTATATGCAGAGTCCTTCTTTAATATTGGTTTAATAGGTATATTTGAATGTAATGTGTCTGCTGGTAGTGGAATTTGCAATGGCAGATTTCCATATATTAAGTTCTCTGGAACCTAAAACAGTGTAATAGAAATTATTCTAGTTTAGCAAATTTAAAAAAAAAATAAGTTCACTAAGTGAATGACAAGTTTAATATCAATCACTTCTTTAAGATTAAGCTCAGTAATTTGTCATATATTTTCTTTAGAATCGATTATATACAATGAATGATAACTTTTAACCTCATAATTAATCTGAGGTTAAGATAAGCAGCATATACTTTTGCACTATGAGTATTGCCATTATAATTTGTATAAGTTATACCTGTAAAGTAGGAAGAGGGATATCATCAACTTGCACGGATTGTGCATGTTTCACAGATTCATAATATGAAATCAAATGTGCTCTTCTCTTCTCATATTCCACTTCCTGTCTTTTAAGATCAACCCACTTCTCTGGATCATCCTTATACTAAAAAATCAATTTATATAATACACGTTAGCACAGTAATATATAAATATCTGGGATTATAAAAAAGTAATATAGGATTTCATTATTTCATTACTTACATACATCTTGAGAACCCTATCGAATGTTTCTTTTAACTTTTTTCTCTTCTCCTTCAACACCTTTTCATTCAGGGGGGAAGGTTGTAAAACATTATATTCTGAAATAAACTTTATATAATATTTTCTTCCATATGTCAACAAAAACCAGTTTTGATTTAAAATTAGTGGTAATTGATCTTTTTTAAGTAACATTCCTATTGTTTATATTAAAAATCGCTCATTTATCAAGTCCATCATAATATGACACCTGACTGATACTGAGCATCAAGTGAAAATAAGTGACAAATATTCACATAACATTTAAATCTTTCCTTTATTATGAGGTGTACTGAAACTCTGACTTTTCACTTCAAATATACTAACTCTAAATTATGTAGTATTTTGTATCTTTCTATTAACTTAAGTATTTTTTCTATAATTTTTATAATATGTATGATCATTTAAAAATCAGAATAATATAATTAGATGTTTAATAATGACTAATAGTAATATAGACTTCGTTAGATAAACTTAAGTGATGAAAATTACCCATTTCATCAATTTTTTGTAACTCTTCTAAGATCTGTGTGGGATCCTTCATCTTAAGCACAGCCGCTCTGACCATTTGACGTTGCCGTTTATTTTTCTTCAGTTCCTTCTTCCGAGCTTCCTTACCTTAAAAATATAATTTTGATTAATTTGTTTTTAATAAATAGGAAGATAGAAAAATGATATCAACTTACGAGCTTGATCCGTGGGGTTCATGTATTTACCACTCTTGGTGGTATTTATCGACCTTCGTCCCATTTTGCATTAAAACTTTATCGACTTTTCAATAGATACAAGCGATTTGCCTAATTCAAGTGAATGCTTCATTAATCATCTATACAGTCTGCATTAACGGCAACAATTTGTTAATGTGATATATATTTTCTCCATGATGCTTTGGTTATCACTGTCAACTGTCAAACTGTCAAATTTTTTGTAAACTGTCATTTTCTAATGTGAATATTGCCAATAAAGAAAAGAAACAAAACTATAACTATGTATTATAAGCTGCAAAGTTTTTTGTAGGCTATAAATATCTCTTTGATGTAATTTTGAAAATTAATGCACATATTTTTATGAAGATTAGATGTATGGTCTGGTAATTATTTTTATAATTTATTAATATTTTTTTTAAAGTAAAATTCAGTAAAGTAACGTGTAAAACAACTAGATAGCTAGATTTCCTATCATTTTATTATTCACTTATTGTGGCGTATTGTTGTAGTACACATAAAACCGCTTAGAAGACAAACATTCGTGTAAAATATTAGACATTTTTTAATATTTAACAATGTAGCTTTAAAACATGTATAAAATATAAAATTATGTGAACATGCAGTATGCAACCATGTTGATCCAGATACACCTAAATAAAATATAATTATAACATTCATCATGCTATGCCCTAAAACAAATTAAAGTATGAGTAAGCAGCTTTTTAGTTTCGTTATGCCTAGAGGCTTAGGGTTATTGGCCTTTACCAGCAATTTATGTACGAAACTTCATTAAGTATAACGTAAGCGTTAACCAATTTGTTCCTTAATATTTTTAATATGTGATTTTATATTATAACTTGCCTATAATGAAAATGTTATTTTAACAACTGATAGTAGCTTGTGTATATATTAACTGTACATCTGTAACGTATTTATTACCTTTTAGTGCTGCGGGGTTCAGCCGTACTTACATGATGAAATAAAAGTAGCCTTATATGCCACATTATTAGCTATGTGCTAGAGAAATTCAGTTCGATATGGGTCTAGTCGTTTTGGACGTTGGTTGAAAAAAAAGACATCAATTTTCTGTATGTATTAGTAAAAAAGATTTAGATTGTGATTATTTACCTATATGTTTTTATATGTAATGTTTTGATATTTAAAAATATTTTTATTCAATATGCCATAAAGTGTTAAAAATGAAATCGATTCCACCATACTAACTATGGTAGAGTCAATACCCTGTGGTATGTTGTTGGTATCTTATACATTAATTTAACATAGTAATATCATACCGTTAACCTCATCTTTGATGGCATACGAATTCAATTTAGTTAAACTTTTATATTAATCGTAAAATACAATTATTATAATATTATAACTTATAATAATGAAATCAGAACGTTTCACATCTCTTCGTAATTAGGTGTGGTAGAGCTAATAAAAATATTAAGGAGAACTCATTATCATTCTATATCTCATGATAATCTTTTCTTTTTACACGTAACTAAATTAAATATATTAATAATTAAGCATTTGAATGACATTGATATGCCTATTTAAATGTTTTTATTTAAATTTTTGCCGATGTTTATCGTAAATATTCAATTAGTATAATGTAATCCTTAATACTTACTACCTAAAAGCTACCCATTATAGATTTCAGTCCAGTTCGTACTGCGTCTGCCTTCTACGGACTACCTAACGCCAGACTGTATACATACCTAGATACTTAGATAGTATTATAGTATTTACGAGAGACGGCGGCGACGCTTGTATTACGTTATATCACGTACTACGCCAAACGCACACACCGACAGTTTTACGAGACATCCACTACGTCTGCACAAATACCTATGTCCGTATATTCAACTACTCACTGATTTCATTCATGTATTGAAACTAGACTGCTGTTTCTGTCTCGTTCACACTAGATTATTCTACGTCCGTGTGAGTGAAATGGAAACATAATCGGTGACGAAATAGCGTTTGTTGAACTAAGTCGTCGCGTCTTTCGGCTCGGGCAGTTGTCGGTCGAAGTCTCGCTCGCTCTGCGCTCCCTCGGCCTCGCGCAGTGGCAAAGAACGCGTTCAAACTCCAAAGCGTGTGTTCGACTTTCTGGTAGCGACATACGCTACAGCGTGTCTTTAATCATTGATGCAAAAGTTCCACGATGGTTGATCATAACGAAAAAATATTACAGGAACTTCTTAAGAAACCAGGGAATAATGTGTGTGCAGATTGTGGAGCCGAGGGTATGTTTGAGTGTTTTTAATAGTGATTCACTTTGCCTTGTAAAAGCGTGGTATTTCCATGGGGTGGAGAATAGGCGGGGGGCGTAAGTGCGTCCATGCTCTGAGGTTCAATGACCCCGAAGTAAAATGCATTCATTGAAAACAAATCATCGAAATCAAGTGGTAAATTTCGAATGAGAAGACAATTCGTAAGTAGTTAATGAATAAACAGCGTTGCCATTGGTGATTGGCTTCCGGTTATGATGCCATAAAAGGACCACATTGAGAGTTAAGTCTCTAAAATATAACAGACCGAAAACATCAACTACAAAACTTACCAATATAACAAATCTCGAATTGTATCGACTCTACATTCGACGTATGTATTATCTATTCGACTCTCCATGAGAGTTTTCGTGAAATCATAATAACAAACCGTGATTCATACCTTAAATATTTAAGCATTAGCAATTAAATATATACATTATGTCTTATCGAGAAATGGAATCGATATTGAGGTATCTTTCTCATTGAACCGTATTTAACGGGTATTCCTCAAATTATCTTTGAAACTAAAGCCAGGTAATAAATCCGCAAATTTAATGCAGTAACTGTTCCAAGAATTTCATCAAAAAGTGAAAGTAGGCTGTAAGAATTGAATTCTAGCGAAAACTGTCATTCGTTTCTTTTTGCTCCTATTAATTATAATATTCTTAGGCATTTTAATATAATGAATTTATTTACTTTAAGTATATAGTTAATTCTATCTCTAGCTATATTTTCTTTACTTTCACTACTGTATCTTATAAATATACATAAAGATAATAAATATTCGACTATCTTGAGTCTTGCCAGGTGCATTTAATTACAATGGATGGTAATTAAGTTTTGGGAAAAATGCTAATTAAATTTAAATATTTATAATGAATTCAATAAATTTAAAATATTTCTGTATGCCGCACGCTAAATTTTCAATCGAAGTCTTAAATTAAGGAAAAAATATACTATTAAGTAAAAAAATGCGTCTGACATAATTTGTGAAGAAATCATTCTAATAATTTAGTGCTTGAAGACAAACAGCTATTGAATCGTCACAGTATTTTTTTTTTCTTAAACATAATTACAACAACCGTTCTATTAAGTCCAAACCCTTTTTGTTTCTGCCTAGTTAGTGTATAAACTTATGTGAACAAAAAAGGTTGTATAGATGATGAAATTTGTAAAAATGACATAAATACTTTTTTTAAGTTTCAGTTTACTAGAACAATATATAAGTTACTTAATCTGGAAGGTGTAAGGAAATTGATTCCGTGAAGCATTGCGTATGCATTTCGCATTGTAACGGCATCTAAGACATTTGGATAACAATTTCTTATTTCTCCAACTTGCTCCTAATGAGGAATTTTGTTTGTGGCAAAGTTGCTGTATAGTAATTTTTTTAGTGCATTTTTAATAAACGTCAAATAATTTACATACTTATCGTCGATAATTTATTACGATATTATAACGAAATTTTACGGTTTTAAGTTTCAACATATTTTTAAAAATATTTTTATAGTTGCAACTCGTTTTGAAATATTTCAACTAAGATATAAATTAAAAAAAATTTATTCCATCTTTCCCCCATGACCTATTTATTGTTTAGTTTTAATATTTTCCCTTCAACAGACGTGGATATGTTATTTTTCATAAGTATGTATACATTTATGCAAACATATCCTGAATTGTTTTTAATTTAGATTTTTATATAAATTATGAATTTTAAAATAATGTAACATTATCGTTTGATCACGTTTATCAGTTTTTATAGAAAAAAATTGTTTGCTTAAATTCACGGGCTTTATAAAGTATGACGCATCGTGTTCGACGTATTGTAAATAATGGCAATAATCCGTCATGATTTATGTTCGTACGTCACAACCCCATAACGACAGTATTCGCATCTAGACTACTGAAATATGAGTAACTACTTCATCTATGAAATACTTACCTTATCAAAAATTTTATATTAATCTGTGGCGTTGCTTATTGTGTTCTCATGGCCGAAAATAAAAACTAAATATAAAGTTAAATATTAGAACAGAACGGCTATGACACCAATTGTCCATAGATTTTAGACATAGACCCGAAAGCTCGTCTGAAGAATATGGTATTTTAGTCGTGGTAATATTTCGGCTGGATTTTACATTTTAACTCCGTTCAATTACATTATTAGTTAACAATTATCAATTGGATATAACACTACTTAAATA
>JAOSYY010000012.1:2102041-2116964 GCA_025727935.1 Hebomoia glaucippe
CCCAACTGTTCTTAGTAATCTGTAATGTGGATAAACGTGAAATTAGTGAATTATCATCATCGCTCTAGTTAATTTTAGTGTAATTATTTAATGAAATTTACCAAAATGTTGCCTCGCTTAAGTTACATCATGATTTATTATAAATAGTTTAAACTCATTTGTGTGCTCAGGCATAATATTATTATGTTCAAATATATTTATACTGATATATCTTTCACCAAAAGATTGTTTAATTTTTTTCCCCCACATCATAAAAAAGGTTTATATTGACAGATTAATAGACAATCGGTATCAATTTTTTTACCTATTTCTAGTTTTTATAGAAATCTAATATTTATAGTAGCATAGATAATTTAAATTGAAGTTGACATTTCCATTTTTATCGATAGTTGCTTTTGGTTGAAGGTGAATTAATATATTGGGCAAATTTGTAACGCTGAGTTTTATATATTTAATAATTACAAAATAGTATCAATTTCTTTTTAAATAAAACTAATTTATGTTCGTCATTATCTGTGATTAGGGAGTGTAAAGTGAATAGTCAGTTTTTGATAATATAATGAATTGGTAGCAACGTACTTGGTATGATGATTTAAAGAATTCAGTGTCATTAAAAACACACTTAGTTCCGACGTGTGATATTTTTTGCAGACTATTTCGGTTTGTTGTGTCAGATTCCCGCAGGGAAACTATCGGGTTACCACTTTGATGGCACTTTCCTCAGATCCCGCAAACGTTTGGACAACTAAACATTTTATGCCACATATCATTTTACTTTTCTTTTAGAATTAATTCAACGAGTTTCTGTTGACGCATACTTTTTCAGCTTATGAAGAGTAAATAAAAATAATTTATAAATCTGTATAATTCATATTTTATAAACTGTACTTAAAAATCTACAGTTATACATCTCTGTATTAAGTATTCCCTTAAAAGAATCGATTTTGCGACCTACATATATTAAGTATCATAAAGATATAATCATTCCTAAACAGCATTTAGTTTATATATTAAACATTATGCATGACATCTGAAGAATATGAGTTCCTCATTTCATAATAGTTTTCTTTATAACCGTAATTGCAATATTGCGTATTAGTATACGATGGTTCTTTAACAACTTCGTCGTAATTTCTCTCCTCGTAATCGTTTTCCGAGTAATCCTGTTGATAGTTTTCGTCACAGGAACCGTTGTGAGCGGGTTCATGTTGAATAGTATTATTTCTGTTCATGTTTTCATTGTGAGGATTTAAACTCCATCTCTGTGAAATCGTGCAGCTTAACGCGCCGCCATGTTGAAAAGTAAACGGCCAAGCCTGAAAATAATAACTTAAATCTGATTTATTATCTTAAATGTGTAAATATTATTACTTTGACCGTTTAGATATATATAACTGGTAAAAATCCATTAATAATAATTTAAAAAATCAATTAATGAATAAGAGTTAAGAGAGAGTAATCAATTTCAACTATGTATTAAAAGTTTAAATAATCTATATTTGCAATTGGAATTAAAACTATTTAAATTCATATTATTTTTATGATTTAAGTTAAGGAACTACTTTGTAGGAATTAAACAATAATAACAATTTAGAAAACATCGCAAAATGGACCTCCCACAGCGTTATTGGATATCGTAAGTGTGAAATATACTAATATTTGACCCTTTTGAATCATAAACAATCATTGAGAAACATGTGTCGACCTATTTTTTTAATTTATTATGAACTGCTAACCGCACACAGTCAAATACATAAGCTAATTTGATCATCCTTTCAAAGAATAAGATACATCGCAGCAATATAACCTCGAGTTACACAAAAAGTTCGTGAATAAGAAGGTCTACGTTACAATAGTGATTTTTCTTATTATGATTAAGATTTCTTAGTAATTTCATGAGGCTTTTTCATGAATTAAGCACAAGTGGACAAGTTTATATTGTTATTTCTAAGTACGTTGGACTTTTTAACGATTCTAGACTTACTAATTATTTTATAAAGTTTTCAACAATTGAACGGTCTGACATTTGAAACCTCAAGCAAATGATCCAGGGAAACAATAAAACTTGAGCATCTCTTTAACGTCCGGAGATAAATTTTATTTATACCAGTAACAGCTGCAAACTTTTGGTCAGCGCGCGCGCAAACGATTGTTTATTGTTCTTAACTTTTTGTTTCTATCTTCGTTCGATACCACTTTCTGAACTGTTTATTTGGGTTTTGGAAGGATAACCGTTAATGTGGAGATTTTTTTAATATATCCCAAAATGTCAATTTAAAAAACATTCAATCATACAATTTTGTTCACTATCCTAAGCACTCTTATCGGTATTAAAAAAAACTAACATACGAGTAGGCTTGACTAATTTTCTATTTTTAACCTTTCACAAGACATAATTGTCCCGATTTTGATGACTATAAAAAAAAGTTCGGATTTTGTATATAATGGGATGTCATACAATAAATTGAAAATCTGAAATACTAACGTGTCAAGAAAGTATCGATTCATATTTATTAAAATGTACTTCGATTATTCAGATTAAAACTTTTTAAACCATGTACATACTTCAACGCTCATACTTACTTTGAACCCTATACAATTAGCATCAACTTGAGTCTACGAGAAGGTTTATTATTGTTTTATTTGAATAATTTCAGAATGTCCATAATGTTGTACATATTTTAAACCCAAATTTGGTGTTTATGTAAAAACTAATCCTGTCATTGATCAATCTTTGTCCCTTCGTGGAACGTGCCGGATAATCTTCTGATGACAGTTTCGAGTCTGGCTGGCGTTTGGCAAAGCTATTGATTCATTACGGTCTCTTTATAAATGTTAAATGACGCGATGACAGATAATAAATTCTGAACAATTTTTCGATCAGTGGTGTTTAACTTTTTCAAGTTTTCAGGAAGTTTTACATTAAGGGCTAACTTCAGTTGGGAAAATGATTTAAAATAAATGTTTTTAAAAGGGTATGGGGTTTAGGGATCCTTTGGAGATAAGCGATTCAACTGATAAATGATTATGTATGTATCGTCCCCATAAACATTAGAAATAAAGATATTAGTTATGTAAATAAGATTTATAAATAACTAACAATATATCGAAAATAGTTGCAGTCATTGAAATTGATTTGCCTAATCTGATTTTTAACTTTTAACAAATACAAATGTCGACTATATTATTAAAATATTAACTTCCTGTCAAGAACAACCTGCCAACCAAGAACATACATTAAAAATTCGTAAGTTTCAGTATGTTACAAATTTAAGGTATAGATTTCTGATTTATTGAAGTAAATAGGTTGACAGCCATTGATATCGTAATAATGATTAAATGCTTTTTAAAAAAGGAGCATATTTCTCTCCTATATTCCGTCCGGTAAAATCACGAAAAAGAAAACGCTGTAATTTCTAAGTTTCTCTACGGGAAACGAGTGGATTGCGTGATGTATGTATGTATGTAACTTTTTAGGTATGAAACTAGAAGAAAATATTAACTTACCAAACTTAAAGGATGAGGCGGAGTGTGTTGTGAACGGGGCTCATGCAATAAAGCCCGAAGGTGTGCAATATATGACGCAGCAAGTCGTAGAGTATCCAATTTAGACAGTTTTGTATCGGCTGGCACCCATGGTAATGTTGTTTTTAATCTGAAAGAACATTAATCCCTATGTACCTATTGTGGAAATAAACAAAAAATATATTTCACATAGTACATAGTAAACAATTTTTTATTGTATATTACTAATATATTTCACGAAAGAAGCTATTAAATGGAAAATAAAAGGAAGAGGCTAAATAAATTCTATATTATACGAGTACAATTGTCAATATTTATTTAATCTTTTAAACAAAAAACATGACCATTAAAATAAAAATAAATTATTAAAATATAATTTTTTAAATAAATCATACCGACAAAATGCCTTCGA
This sequence comes from Hebomoia glaucippe, assembly GCA_025727935.1. NCBI lineage: Eukaryota > Metazoa > Arthropoda > Insecta > Lepidoptera > Pieridae > Hebomoia > Hebomoia glaucippe. The sequence continues at coordinate 2,105,979 of JAOSYY010000012.1, forward strand.
TAAAACCCTCATTCGGGCTCTTTCTCTAGCGTTCGCTGCATTTCTATGTTGTGGTTCATGCCCACTTCTTCCTACAAGAACAAAGAAAAAGAATCATATTTTTAACAGTTGACATCAGTAGTATGAGACTTCCAATTCGCAGCTGGCTTAATCTACACCTACTCCTTTCACATCTTTTAAATTTACAATATTGAGAAGAGTTTTTATTTAAAAAGTTGGTAAACTTAATTCAGCAGCTTAAATTATTCACGCTAGTGTACAGAGCGGAAATTCAGAATTACCGTCGTCACTCTAATATACAATCCTTCCATATTATAATCCGTTGTATATTATAAAATTAACTGTAATTTACATCCACGTTTAATTAATGGACTATTGAATAATTTTATAAGTAAATCTTAAAAGTAGACAAAATATCAGAGCTCCGCGTATACCTACATATAAGAGTATTTTTTATCAATTGATGCAAAGCTTTTTACCAAGATTTAATCCAATATATTATAGTAAATAATATCTAGAATTTAGAAATAAATTTCATTGTAAATCTATTGTATCAATTATCCGTGTAATCTTGAACAAAATTTATACATATAGTTAATCATAATTTTTGCTATTCCAAATATTGACTAACGACTACAGAAAATATAATGTCACATATACGATAAACTACTGAACTCATGCTCCGTCGTGATATATTAGCCGATTGAAATACTTTCACATACTTAACTGTATAATAATTTAAATTATTTCAAAAGATAACTTTTATAAAAAAGTACTTGAATTTTATTTATGAATATCGATTTCTTGTCACTTTTTTCGTAAAATGGTTCAGGTAATAACTTATCCTATTAATTAGAACACATACCGGAAGTAGATTGTGTATCGTCAAATAAAAAATCATCTTCTTCAGTGTCATCAGACTTTTTGTCGAAAGAAGGCGATTTATGAACGCGTTTTCGCGGCATTTTCCACAAAATTCACTTCACATCTACACAGTCATGATAATATCACAGTAAGGGTTGTGTGCCGCCTTCGTGTCGAATACCGTTTATAATTCCAGATGCGACTGCGCAGGGCGGGCGGCAAATTGGGCGGGACCTAAATAAGCTCCACCCGCGAGCTTTCAGGATTATTTTCCGGCAAATGAGAGAATGAGATCTAACCTATACCTTTACCTGGTTTTAAAATGTGTTCATTTACGTACTTATTTAAAAATACAAAACCATGAGCATATGGATAGTTTATATTACTGGAGAATTAGTATACCCCCTACCGGCTAATATTTAATTGAATAATGTGCAGGTACATTTCTGGCTTAATTCAAATAACTTTTAGTTTTACATCATTTATCAAAATATCGGAGGAAATAGTAATAAGCACCATTTAGAAATATAAGATTTAAAAAGAAATTACAATTTTGTTAGTAATTAATACCAATAAGACGTAGATGCTCATTCAAATGAAGAAATTGACAGATTGGTTCACGGGGTCGTGCTTCCGTGGAATTTAATACGTTTTGACACCACGTGCTACCCATACTATACTACTTGGCTGTTCAATAGAAATGTGATATGTTTTTAATATCTTTGTAGCTAGTTCTAATTAAAATACGCTTCTCACTTAATGAAAAGGTGCTTAATATATATTATACTTAATATATAATATTACTTTTTATTTTAAGGTCACGCTATTACCTAATATGTATACATATATCTATAATGTATAAATCTACTCTGTAACAAATAGTTGAAGAAAAATCTAATAGTAATTAAACTGTTTTATGGTCTAAATACGTATTGATATGAATATTATATTTTTTTCTTTGCGTCGAACAATTATACCTATTTAGGGAACGTCAAACGTATATTTTAACCATACAAAACCAAGATCAGGTTTCATTTTTTTTTTATTTAGTGACGTCAGTCAGTCCTAATTGTGGAAGTGATCAAGTACCAGTCAACTTCCAACCGAGGTGTTAGACGGATTGCTGCAAATAGGATATAACTAGGGTTGCTCCAGATTAAAAACATTGATTATTTAATTCTTAACATTTAACACAAAAAGGTGTTTTATATCTATTTATTTATAAACTCTTTTCAGTTTGCGTATTAGTCAACTGTCATATGCCTAATTTGGCTGAACAGGAAGTGTAGCAAAAGATTTAAGAATCAAAACCTACATTCACTCCCTTCAAATGACTTTATTTTATTAACTTTCCTTATTCTTTTTCATAGTTTATACCTGTCTATCCAGGCAGATATCAGGTAGACAAACAAAGTTATCATATTATTTTTTGTGGTTTAATGTGCTTTATTATAAATATAATTATTGATATTATTCTAAAAGCAAGTGGAGACAACCCTAATACTCCAGGTGTAAGACATCAACGTATGGAGTTTACCCGCTCCGTTAATTTTAAGCGCCATCCACTTTGACTTACGGCGATGCGTAATGTTTTCTCAACAAATATTATTTTTTGTGCCACTTACATAGATTACAATAAAGTATTAGAAATAATTTTTATATTTCGTTCATCATTTCAAATATATATCGCTAACAACTACAGCAACTAATTCTTAAAGAATTACAATCAAAACAATATTATATTTAAAGCTTTTTTTGTTACTTTCAATATTACAAATGAATGGCCTGTGTAGACTGTGCTAATACAAATACAAATGATTTTGTGCATTGGTTTAACATGAAAATCCTTAAATGAGTAATAAATGTATATTTTAAGCCAATACATGCAGTTTATCTGAGTGGTAATGTAATTACTTTTTAGCTGTTAATTTCCATTATATTTTTAAATATTCCTGAATTCATAATTTCATAAGTAAATGTAAAAAAAAAATATCAGTAATATGAAGATAAGTTTAAATAATTTTTAAACACTCCCTTAAAATCGAGAATCGATGTAGAGTGGAACAGATTTCGATATAATATACATTACCATTAATTTCTTATCAAATAAGAAGACTGTTGGAATTTTATTTACAGTCGCGTGTATTGTCAAAACGTCATGTCAAATGACATTTGTCATTCGACTGTCATTTTTGTGACGCTAAATGAATTCCTGTTTACTTAAAAAAAATAAATACATAATTCATTGTATTTATGTAATTAATGTAATTACCTTGATTAAACGGATATTGAATGAATATCATCATGAATTTAATTATGATTTAATATGTATCATTGAAGGATCTTAACAATGCTGCCAGGCATAGGTGTATTTGGAACTGGAGCAGTGGCCAAAGTATTGGTGCCCTTCCTTCGTGAAAAAGGATTCCCTGTGGAGGCTATATGGGGAGTTACCGTCCAAGAAGCTGAAAATGCTGCAAAGGATCTTAAAATTCCCTTTTTCACAAACAAAATTGATGATGTTCTATTGAAAAAAAATGTTAATTTAGTTTTTATAGTATGTGCCCCAAATTTACATGCACAAATATCTGTTAAAGCACTTGGCATAGGAAAGCATGTTGTCTGTGATAAACCAGCTGGGCTTTGTCAAGCTGAAGCTCTAAAAATGGTGAGAGCTGCTCAATATTATCCAACACTAATTTCTATTATTAACCATTCTCTAAGATTTTTGCCAGCTTTCAGTCATATGAGAAAATGTATAGTAGATGGATATCTTGGTAATCCTGCTGACTTAACTCTTATTGATGTCAGAGTACAAATGGGTTCTCTTCTCGGAGATACATACAACTGGTTATGTGATGATACAATGGGGGGTGGCACTCTGACATTAGTTGGAAGTCATGTTATAGATTTAGTTTCATATTTAAGTGGCCAGAAGGTAGTTAAAGTCCATGGAGTACTGAGAACATTTGTTGAAGAGACTCCCAAAATAAATGGAATAAGAAAAGTGACTGCACCTGATTTTTGTACATTCCAATTACAAATGGACAAAGGATTGTTAGTGACTGCCACATTGAACAATCATTTACCAGGACTTTGTTTTCATCAAGAGATATATGTATACAGTAAAAAAGGATATTTGGTGGTTAGGGGAGGGGATTTACACGGCAAATTGCATAAACCTACTCCTAAAACTGCAGAAGATGAAGGCAAAAAGCCACATGATAAGGAAGAGGTGATCTATGTAGATATTGAAGATTTGAGTTGTACCTCTAGTGTAATTCCTAAGCCATACATTAAAGGTTTGTGTAAAATGATAAGTGCATTAAAAGAAGCATTTTTACCTGTAAAGGAACAAATGGATTGGGTAAAAGAACCAGTCAGATCTGCTGCAACATTTGAAGATGGACAGAGAGTACAGGCAACCATGGAGGCTCTACGACAGTCAAATGAAGATGGCAGATGGATTTCTGTTCAACTACTAACAGAAACTCCTGATCCAAATCCTGCATTTTCTGCAGCAGTGAGACGTACGGCAATATCATTACAGTAGTTATGTAACTAACAATGTTAGCCATTTACGTGTACCTTTTTTATTTAGATGTAATGCTTTATATTTAAATTTGCCAGTATTAACTATTTTATGCCATATTGATGTACTTAATTGCGCTATTATATTATATTGCCTGTACAAAAATTAGATCTGTCAGCACTGTGATAAAACAATAATGTAGACAATATTGTGCTTAATTTATCTACGTTTTTTGTCATTTTCGCTTTCTTTGTGTAAATACAGAATTTAACACAGTAAAATTGATTTATTTTAACATTAATTGTAATTTCATAATAAATTGTGAAATATGTGACAGTTTGGTCAGACTGTCTAACCTAGCATTTTCAATAGTGTGTATCAAAATTAAAGGTTCTTTTCTTAGATTAGAGGTTAAAGAAATAATACAAACATATTAATAACAGTATTATAATAAATGCAAGGATAACATGTTCCACATTTCCATAGTATGAACGTTACACAACCACAGCATACACATTCACTACAAAGAACTAAATCTAACTAAAAATGTAATTCGAACCGCGAAATTAAAGCTAACTAAATCAATTTTCAATTTTGGCCAAGATATCAGATTCTCTAAATAGGTGGTATTCCTTTTCATCACTTTCAAGGGAAACTTTGGTTCCGCCGTACTCTGGTAACAGGACCTTGTCGCCCACTTTTACTAAGACTGGAACAAATTCACCATTTTCTTTTCTTGCTCCTGGTCCTACAGCAACCACTTCGCCATGAAGAACCTTGGATTGCGCCTTCTCTGGTATAACGATACCGCCAGCGGTTTTAGTTAAAGCTTCCGCTCTTTTTATGAGAACACGGTCCAGAAGAGGAATTAAACGCTTCACGGTGTTAGACATTTCTCAGAAAGATTTAAAGGGAACACTTATTGCTAAGATGTTACGTACAAATGAAGAATCTAGAATTTTCCAACTTGTAAGCCGGCGAATTCGGGTTCTAGAACTCTGAGAATATTCAAGATGAAAAATTTGACTAGCTCGAAGTCCATGCGTTTTCTGTGTTGCCTGTCGTAAAAAGGAGCGTTTGTTCATATAAAGAATTTAGAAGGAAAATATTATTAAATCTATTTAAATTGAATTAATTCTGTTTTAAAATTACATCTGAAATAATTTATTATATATTTTAGGCTTAATATAATTTTTAAAATTTTATACTTATATGTTTGGGTTAGTAGAAGTACTACTTTAAATGAAATAGTGATACTAAATCTCGATAGAGAACGCTACAATATATCTTGTAACATTTTTATTGCTTTTCTTCTACTGCACAATAGAGTGCGTTGATAATGTTATCTATGAATATTTAGATTATAACAAATTTAATCGATACATATTACTCTTCAAATATAATATATTTAATTTTGCTAGTTATAAGAATTTGTACTATTGAAATGAGTACGTTTTGTTTTTAATATATTTTACTATGGTTCATTTGCTTCATTAATATTTTCGTTACTTATATTTTAAGCCAGCAATACTAAGTTTTTACTTAATAAATAATACTCAGTGATTTACGCGTTTATTACCTACATATAATTATATAGGAATCATATTAACTAACAAATTCATCACCAAGCTCTTAAGTCTAATAATATTGGAATAAACTAGACGTTCACGTCGCATGTCTAAAAATTATGTAAAAATTTGCAACAATACTGTTGTTTACACTTTTATAATATTAATATTATCTCTATTAGTATCCATAATCATCAAGTACGCTCTCGGCGCCGCGCTGTGACCGTCGATGGAATGCGCGCCGGCGCCGGCCAGTCTCGGACACACCTGCGCGCGCAGCATTTACTCAAATACTCACACATAGAGACAGATCGACTCACGTTTGCTCGGACTTTGCATTTAGAGTTGTACTCGTTTTAAATCTCGAGCTAACATTACACAAATATAAACCTTTCTCCCTGAAAATCGAAGATTGTTAACCAGAGTAGAAAAATTATTAGTTTTTTGTACACTGAACATTACATAATTCGCTATTTTTACATGCTATGGCTATAATTTTATGAAAGGTTACTTTAGCTGAACTGTTGTAATATAATGTGTTGTTTATTATGTGTCTGCCCTCCAGCCCTACTCATATTATATAAAATATAAAAGTCCTAATGTGTGTTTACCTAATATGTTGTAAAAGATTTTTCAGCCGTTAGTACAAGTTAGATGTAGTATAAATTTGACACTAAATTAAATAGTAATCTACCATGGTTACATGAAGCTATTTATAAAAAACAATTTATGTATTTATTAGAAATAGATACGTAGTAATATATTAAAAGGTTGATATGTAAGTCTACAGATCTACTTTATGTTTATAATGAGAAAACAACAACAAAGAAAAGAATTTTTCAGATTACTTATAGAAAAATTATATTCGGTATTAATAGATTCCTCTAGATACTTAAGTCTTACTCTGATTGTACCTAGGAACTCAACCCTACTTAATTAATGCCAATAAATTATAATGTAATATATGTTTATGTAATACATCAAACAGATATATATATTTTATGTCGAACATAATAAAATATATCGATAGCTATGGAACAGCACTATATCGCACCTCAAAAACATTGGCGTGCGCATCGCGATTTATGGCAGCGTCCAAAGGCGGCCACATAAAAGTAAGAACTTGCCCGCAACCATTATTTTATCCTAGATGCAGTTTAGCCAAAAATCTCAACGCTCCTATTGTAAAAAAAAGCTATATTTGACACCAGGGTATACAAATGTTTTTATAAGCTCTGAGAGATCAATTTCTATAATTATTTCATGAAAAAGAACATTATATAATCAATTAGTCTAAATGTATTATAACTGGAAGTATCATTCTAACGATACCAACAAAAACATTTTTTGTTCATAAACTATCTAGAACAGAAACTGATTTGAGATGTTGCTGTCAAAATTTTTAACACGCTTTGTACCTAAATTGGTACCTAATAGATAATGTTGACGATCCTTAAACATTATTTTTATTTTAATAGTCGTTTAAATGTGCATCTTTATTTATATATTAATTTGTGCAAATGTTGCTTAATGTATAAAAAGGTAATTAATTTTATATTGATGATTTAAAACTATGTCTTATTTTAATCTTACAAAAAGTAACTTATATTTCTTGAATCATAGATTTTACCTGCATTAGGACATAAAAAGTGCAGCATTATTAAAAAAAGCAGCATTAAAAAAAAGATGACACAGTCAGTTTCACACGGCCAAATAAAGATCCGAATTTCGCAAACATTTCATGAGTCTTTTACTGTTACAGGGTGACCATATTTAAAAATTATAATCTTTAATCTATATTTAATAAATAGTAATGTTAGTAACAATAACGTAATGACGTAGTTCTAAAAAGTCTTAGATATTTAGAGCTCTAGTAGCTTCCGGTAGCAATTATTTTATAAAATTATTATACATTGAATTAGAAATTAACCCCGTAAGTGTTCAAAGTTATATACTTTTACAACATTTTAATTAACAAGTCGATTCCACTGTTAACTTTCAATAATGGCTAGGGCCTGTCCTCCTCAAAATATTTTGAAGTATTTTTCACGCACCGACATGTCCATTGATTAGACCTGAAAAATGTCAACCGTAACAATATTTAGAACTGCGTCTTAAAGTGAGGTTTGAGCAAAAGGAAAATAATGTTACTTTTACCTAACTATATAAACATTAATCATTATCGTATTAATTGCATTGAAATCTCAGAAAATTTTATAATTATTTTCAAAATGAATACTTCTTCAAAATTCTTTTTTATTTTGAATGTATCCTCCGCCATCTTGGTTATTTGTCTTATTGTTAGGAGCCTTCAAAAAATTGTTTTATTTTTCTTGTTTTTATCTTTCTTGTTTCCTTGAGACTAAAATTATGGAGGTACGACTGTAACAGCTTTTTAATGCTTGTAAAAGTATATACTAGGTATTCCGTATTTACATCAGATATATAATTTTAAATTCTTTTTTGACCGCCTGCTTGTTTCACTAAGCTCAGACGGTGATCGATTATGATGGGACTTCACTGATAGATTTAAAGTAGTATAAAGCAGCTTCGGCTCATTATATTTCATTATCTGTGCGTACAGGTTTTGCCAGTGTTAATTAAATAATTAATTATTACTGTCATCATGCGATTGTAAGAAACATTTTTTGAACGAAGGTTTGATTATGGAGCAAAGCTCTTTATTAAACGTTTATTAGAAATATACTAACTTTAAAATAATTAGTATTATCTATGCGAACTTTGAAATTCCTAGGATGAAAAAATGCAACTTATATCATAGCATGGTTACCTTTTAGGATAAAAAGTTGCGGTAATAGTCTTACACGGATGTTCAAAGCGTACAAAATAACACAACAAACACTGCTCACCACTTTGTATAGCCCTATACATTACCGTTTCTATTATTTCTTGGACTGGCAACTTTTATTCCAGTCGAATAAAGTTTACATTTGCGTAGCGTTCGTTCAATGAGCGTTAGATAAGATTGTGTTTCACGTGGATGAAATCAGGCAGTTCTCACGACAGCGACTCACAGGTGCGCATCCGGCTATCTGTTCCTAAGGTATGCTGGGATACATATCACTTATAAAATTAATTATTTAATTAAGTTAAATATTATTTTAAAAGAGATAAATGTAAATTCTAGCTTCTTCCAGCGACTTCGCTCGCGTTCCTTTCGATTATACAGTTTGGGTTATATTACTGGACTTTTAGTAAGTATAACTATTTTTTTCGAAATATAATAACCTAGCCTAGAGCCTTCTTCGATAAATTTATTATCCAACACTAAAAGAAAGTTTCAAATTGGTCCAGCGGATCCTGAGATTAGCGGGTTCAAAGAAACAAATTCTTTAGCTTTTTAATATTAGTATAGACAAATAAAATTTAAGTGTCCGCTTGTAATATTACAATAACGTATGTTTCCTATGTCAATGGAAATATACAAGGTACTCATAAAAGGAACACATTTTTTAAAGCGGTTCTCAATCTATCCACATGTAAGTCTGTTTGTTTCGGCTGGTGAAATACCAAACGAAGGGACCAATTTCGACAGGATTTTTAATGTATAATGTGTACATAGAAGCAACGCGGACGAAACCGGGAGCTTAATAAAAATAACAAATATATGTCAAGATTGGGTATGAGGTTAACTTGATTGGTAATAATGACTTAACCGTTTGATATAATAAATTGGTACCGAATTAGCCCGGTAGCAAAAATAGCAAATGCTACGGGCCCTTGCTTTAGGGGGCTCCCGTATCAACGCTTTCATATACCTCATAAACATAAAAAATCATGCTTTGCTTTCTTTATTTGATAAAATTCGTTACAAAGCCCACACTGCTTTAATCCGGCACTATCATAGATTATGATGCAGAATTGGTCAATTTTATTTTTAATGTTCCGAAAGTCATGGACAGAAACAAAAATGCGTTACTACATTTTATACTTGTTACGAGCGGTGGTTGCGTCGACTAGACCGATTTTTTATATTGCATTTACATGTTTATTACTAGAAAATTAACAGACCCAGAAAAAAACATTTTTATAGAAATTATAGAATTTAGATAGGATTTGAACGTACGGCCAAAGCTTTCCCAACCGTATTGGATAAGCGATTCGACTAGGAAGTAGTAAATTTTTACTCTGATGTTGTGAGGCATACATTTTTTTTAAATATAGGGATATAGTAGTGATGAATTGTCTCAGTTTGTTATTTTAATATACGGCACATGTTTAAAATAAAAAGCCAAGTGGAGTTTAGAAGTTATAACAAATTGAAGTGCTATTTTGTTAAATAGTATTAAAAAAGGGATGTCAATAGACAGTTATAACTATATATTGTTTTTGCTAAAGGTAATATACATATATGTATAGCAAGTATAATATAAAGCGGTATAGTAAATCGGACAGAATATTTCCCCATAAGCTTAATTTTATAAATCTATTTTTTATTTTTAAACGTCATGCATACCGATACTTCCTCAGTAGATTTTTTATTAAAACGAAATTACGTTTAAAGACTAAATTATGGGTATTAAAAATTAAAAAGCTTCTTATGTATAAGGGTATGATTTTACTTATTACAAAAATTGAAGGATTCGAGTGTATTTTGCAGAAAAACAAGAACTTTTATGTTGTTGTATTTTAATATTTCTTGTAGTAGCTTTCGTCTGATAAAATTTTCTGTTTATCATTAGACCAGTGCAAGGTCACCCAGTGTCGACTGCTTTTTACTTAGTGTTGCCATTTTTGGTTTCAGTTGTTAATTATGTTCAGTAAATTCCGTTCCAATAAAGATGTACTTGAAAAGGCTCAAAAGGACATTAAAAGATGCGTTTTTAATTACATAATTATGTAAATGAAATAATTACTAAAATAGGTGAATCTTACACATTCAAAGAACAATTTCTGTACAATATGTAATGGGGTCATTAATAGTCTGTGGGATATCTGGATATAATAAAATACGATATAGCTTATAACCAGTCCACTTTAATTGACGTGAAGTATGTAATT
>JAOSYY010000012.1:2117064-2145040 GCA_025727935.1 Hebomoia glaucippe
GCGATACCCCGTCGTGCGAGTCTGGGATACCATGGCAAAAGTATTGCCAGCGTAAATTTAAATGATGTTCGCCACAAGTCCTTATGTTTTGAGAAAGAATATTTTGTCTTGTCAATTTAAATATTTTCGTTTATAAAACTGGGCACTGATGAAAACTAATATTTTTTTTAAAAAACTAAGAACCTAAGGTTTCCTAATCTTTTTCAATTTAAAATACGTCAAAAATGTTTTAGGAGTTTTTGCGCTGATCAAGTTACCTGACTGGGTGGAACGTTGGCTCACAACATTTTTAACAATTTTGTGAGATTTACGCTCTATACCTGTGCAAAATTATCCAAATTTAAGAAAAGGCACAAAGTAACTCACCATAACACAATATTTTTTTGTTAAACGAGTCAACTATGAAGAAGCTGAAATTGTATAAAAAATTACGTATTGTGTATCTATGTCTCTCCTGATTGAATTTGCTTAAGCAAAAGATAATTTATACTTTTAGACTAAATTGTTCTTTAAATATTTATATACAATATTATTTGATAAGTTAAGGATTATTTTCTAAATAAAGACAATTTATTTTCCTAAATTAAATAACGTTGGCAATATTGTTTGTCTTTAATGGCATCGGCGGTCCGCCATTCAATTTTTGAAAGTTTAAAACCATTGTAGGATGACGCCTTATGGAAATATGGTGTAACGTCATTAGCCAAGATCAGAGAACTGTTTATTTATTTTCTGAATTTGTGCCGGTGCAGTTTTGCATTCCTCTATTACGTAATACGTGGTGCTTAAAAGGGAAGATAAACTAAAAATGTCGAGTCCGATTGTCCAAACTTTAGAAGGCAAACTTCAGGGTCAAATAAATGAGACTGATAATGGATCGAAGTTTTTTGTATTTAAAAGTATTCCATATGCTAAGCCTCCAGTAAATGAATTGAGATTTTCTGTAAGTACATGAAGCTGTAAAAATTTCTACACTTATTATTGATTGTATTCAGGTAATACCAAGCAGATTTGTTGTGACTTTGTAAATTTATCGTATCGACCATATTTCGTTATATTTTACAGCCACCTTTACCGCCGGAACCGTGGGAAGGAGTACGAGATGGTACAAAGGACCCCAATGTATGTGCCCAACTGGATAAAGAGACTTTAAAGGTAATTGGTGATGAAGACTGCCTATATTTAAATGTGTATACGCCAAGACTTCCTACAGCTGATGGGGCATTATTGCCTGTAATGGTATTCTTCCATGGAGGTGGTTTCGTATTTGGCAGTGGCACAGATGATTCAGTGCATGGAGCCGATTATTTAATTGAAAAAGATGTAGTCGTAGTCAGTTTAAATTATCGTTTAGGAATTCTTGGATTTCTGTGTCTAGATAATAAAGATGCTCCTGGAAACATGGGATTAAAAGATCAAGTGCAAGCTCTGAAATGGGTAAAACAGAATATTAAAAGCTTTTGTGGAAATCCAGATAATGTTACTATTTTTGGTGTCAGTGCTGGAGGGGCATCAGTGGAATATTTGATGCTTTCGCCGACTGCAAAGGACTTGTTTCATAAAGCTATTGCTCAGTCGGGATCGTCTCTTCTTCATTGGGCTCAGAATTCTAAAATAAAAGAGTTGGCTGCCATGATACCCATTGTGAAGAAAACAGATGTAGCTGATAATACAGCTTTACTTAAGTATCTAAAAAGTATGTCTACAGAAGAATTGGTATCAGCGTCTATGATGGTATTGGGTGTTGATAAATGGAAAGGCGGTATTCATTTTGGTTTCGTACCGACTATTGAAAAACTAGGCGATTGGGAACCATTCATCACTAAGTCCTCTTATGATGTAATGGCTGAAGGAGAGTTTAATAAAGTACCATACATGGCTGGTTTCTGTGATCGTGAAGGTCTCTTGATTTTGACCCATGGTGCTGCCCTATATGATAAAATATCTAAGGAGAAGGAATTCTTTCCTCATCTTCCTTTTGATCTTGATGTTACACAAAAAGTTGAAATGGAAACACTGCTTAAATCTGTTTATTTGGGAGGTGACAAGAAGTATGATGATACAAATGCTTTTGTTATTGATTTCATTACTGATGTGGACTTTTTGGGTGGAGTATATGTTTCAACTATGTTAATAGCTCAGCACAATTCTCCAGTTTATTTTTATGAGTTTGCATATGATGGAAACCTTAATTATTTGAAGAAGAAGTTGAAGATAGATAGAGCAGGTGCCTGCCATGGAGATGAGACAGGTTACTTTGTTAAAAGTAAGATTTTAACTGATCCACTTTCCGAAACAGATGTTTTAGTTAAAGAGCGAATGACTACAATGTGGACTAACTTTGCTAAATTTGGGTAAGTTTCAAGTCTATATTTGTTTGCATATTGTGTTTAAGAATGCAATTAAATTTTCTTTCTTACTTTCTTGATCATGAAACAAAATGTTTTAGAGGAAATAAATTAACAAGATTAATATAAGTTTTAAAGTTGATGCTGAAAGTAGATAGCATTTTATTTGCAAACATTTTTATGGTTTTTTTTAAAGAAGCAAGTAAATTAAAACAAAATAACTGAAATGATGCTTAAATTTATTCACAGAAACCCGACACCCAAAATGGACGACATTATCACTTGTATTTGGGAGCCAATAGCAGAAACTGGGCTGACTTACCTTCATATAGATAAAGATTTAACTAACAAGCATGAGTTATATCCAAACCGTATGAAAATCTTCAAAGAACTTTTTGAAAAGTATTACAAACCTTAAATATATATGCAATGAAATATAAAATCGGCTTTCAAAAAATGATATGTATTAAATGGCTGAATACTCAAACTATGTGTTTCAGAGTTCAAGCACTGTCATATTGGATTAAAGTTCCTATAAAGGTTGTATTTAGACTATCACAGGGTATTAAATTTCTATAAACAAGAATCTCTCCAAAATTTTGTTTTAGGCTATAAAATAATCTAGTTAAACATTAGATTTCTTGACTAAACACATTAAAAAATTAATATTAATATTAGGTAAAAACAGTGGTTTTTAGATATGTATAGTATAATTATGATTCCACAACCCTGCTGACATCTTTATTTTGCATTTTGTAAATGATATAGGTTACAAACTAATCTGTCTTAACATGATTTAACAGTTAATGCCATAATATATGATATTTTTAGCTTATAAAAGCAATAACTGAGGTACAAAATATATATAAAAGTGTTGAGAACACTTCCTATTATTTACAAATAGAATTTACAAGTTTTAAGTATAGCATTAAATGCTCTGTGCCAATTTTAATAGAAATAGTGAAGAATATTTTCATTATTCATTCATATAGTAAGACCTTAATTGAACTTGGTTCAATTTTCTTTACAAAAAATCAAATCAATCAACATCAGTTAAACGGTTAACATTTGTAAATTCTGGATAAGTATGTATAATGTTATCACCAAAAATTTGGTTTTTGCTTACGTTTATTGATGTTTAATTACAACACAATGTCTATATATTTGTTATGTGTAAAATTGTTTTAAATATAATAAATTTTATATACAATAAAAGAGTTTATTTTCTTGTCATTTTGACATAAATGTTACATAAACATTATCTACGTAATTTTCTGAATATTTTATCATGCTACTTTTTATACTTTCTATAAATCTCTTCGAAGATTTTCATACGTTTAGGTTCATAATCTGACTTTATTGTAAGTGACGTATTAATATTTAAATAAACTGGTGACTGTGAAGTAAATGCTGGCCATTTTATTGGTAGCTCGTCTGGTGTTGTTGGAGATCTGTAACATTTTTAAGAGCATATTATAAAAATGATGTTCACCTTTTATTAAATAAATGTATGAATATCTTGTTAAAATGAAAGGAAACCTTACCCTGTTTTCACAAAATTTGCCCATAACGTAGTTAATAAGTGTCTAATTGCTAGGTCTTCCTTACTTGCTTTGTCGCCAAAAGTACATTTGTATAAGTAACCTATGTCATCCGCATGAGCTGCTCCCTCTCTTTTAATATTGTGCACACATTTTACAAAATTTAAGTTGCCATCGTATGAAAATTCGTATACGAAAACTGGAACGCCGTCATCCGCCTGAATCTTTCCTTGTAACCAAACACCGGCTATTACGTCGAAATCACTAAAGAAATCAATTACAATATTGGTTTCATCATCAGTATGTTGCACTGTATCAAAATAAGCTGTTCTAAAAGCAGAAGTATATTTCATTACGTCATCTTCTTTTGCCGGATATGGCCAACAGTCAAAAACATTTCTTGTTTGTAATATTGTTTTAAGAACATTGTCTTTACTATGAATAGTCAAATAACCTTCTTTGTTGCAAAACCCTTTAATAACAGGAACCTTGCTATATTTACCTTTTTTGTAGAGTACGTAAGGTTCTTCAGTAATAATTGCTGTGCTATCACCAAAATCCTTCTCGACCGTCGGTACAAATCCAAAATTGATTCTGTTTGAGAATTGCGCTCTAATTCGTTTTTTAGACTTTACTGTTAAAATTGAGACAGGCACCTTCAACAAATATTTATAAATTGCATATACGTCATCCAAAGGCCCGTTATAATGTAGATCTTGTAATAAATCTATCAATAACGTTTTTTGTCCATGGTTGAAAGTCCAGTGATTGAAACTGGAAGCTGATTGTTGAATAGCCTTGTGAAATAAACCTCTTGCGGAAGGAGCTAATATTAAATAATCGACAAACGCTCCACCAGCACTTGATCCAATAATAGTTACATTGTTTATGTCTCCTCCGAATGATTGCAAATTATCTTGAATCCACTTCAAAGCTTGCACTTGGTCCTTCAAACCCATATTTCCAGCTACCTCTGGAATATCTAATGTTAGGAAACCAAGAATACAAAGTCTATAATTCATTGCAACGTATATTATATTTTTATCTAAGAAATAATCTGGACCCGCTTCGTTTTTATTAGTTCCGCTGCCATCCATAAAGCCGCCTCCGTGGATATGCACCATGATGGGCAGTAGTTCACTTTTTTGTTTTGGAAGAATCGGTATATATACATTGAGATAAAGACAATCTTCGGAACCGATTGTTTGTCCTTTAACGTACTGACACGATAAGTGATTAAGATTTATTTTTGAAGCGTCTCTTGAGCCCTCCCAAGATGAAGGTGGTTGTGGAGGCTAAAATAAAAAATTGGTAGTTTACAATCAAATAATTATGTTAAGTAAAGTGGCTCTAATAAGTTTGAGGATAGAAAAACGTAATTATACTCGTCTATATACTTGCACAATAAATAGATTTTTGCTGAAGTACCTAATGTTTTAAATAGTATTTATATAATTCTTACTTTGAATCTTAAGTCCCCTATTGGAGGTTTTGCATAGGGAATATCAAGATATTCAACATATTCTACTCCACTCTCTGTTTTTGCTATTCCACCTTTAAGTTTCCCTTGAGAAATTATAATTTCTGTCGTAATGTTCGTCATATTTCCTTTCGTCACGAGTATCAAGAGGGTTCCTATGAAATACTGTACATTTACATTTTATTGTTTTAAATTCTAACATCTTTCTCTCATTAGACGTGTTAGTAATCATAGCTAAATACACCGTTTAGTAAAAAATCTATATAACATTTGTAATTCGTCACAAAATAAAATAATTTTTTTTCTTCTTGTCCGGAACTTTTCTATAAATATTTTGTTATAATTTAGATTAGAATAATATAGTCGGATCGAAACTTTTGCGACTACATAGTAATAGTTTCAGTGCTAAAGAAGCAACCAACACAGCACTAATTATTTTCTTTATTGTGATAATAGAATAAAAATTAAACACTTACTTTAAAATAGATAAAAATTGATTACAATTCAATTATGTTACAATTTTTTACAGTCCACCCATACGAGGTCAGTTAATTCTCTAAAAAAAGACATATTATAAATGTGCAGTCAAATTACAAATTGCGATCTTAAATCTCCTAAATGTGGCAAAAGGGGCCTACAGTGTTTCACCACCGCATTCGATTCAAAAACACTTCGTAGTTCTAATTCCCTTAAGACCCTACTCTAATGTGATGGGCTGCTGCCCGAGCGTAGAGTTAGTGGACGTGAGCCTTTTGCTTCGGTCAATTTCGTCATCATTCGTAATAAATGATAATACAAATAGCAAAACTTACAAATTTTTAAAGTATTTGGTAATTGTAGTTGCAATTTCTCAGTAAATAGCTACTCTCCACGCACATATGCCGTAAACGTACATATTGGGACTGACTGGTTTCGAAACTACTTTGTATAATAAGTAATTAAAAGGCAACAATGAACACTATATACAACAGTGGTTCAGTTACACGTGTATGATGAATTTCATAAACGAAAAATAATGTATGGCTTTATTTTAAAAGTTAAAAATATAGGGTATTGTGTCGTAAATTAATAATCATACAGTAGATGAGCATTCAGCCTATCATTTAATTGTGTAATAAGCTACGATAGAGAAGCTAATGTTTTTAAAACTCGGATATCAATATATTATACAGAATGTTTGGGGACTTCTCCCGAAAACGAAGACGGGTGATAGTACCTTTGGGATGGGAAAAATGGATCCTGACTAAAAAATGACATATTTTTTAGCACTTTTTATTTGCATTATTTACGCTCCATGTTGTAAGTACAGCTAAATGAAACGATAGTTTTATAAAAAATACATTACTTTGCTAAAAAAAGGAACCACCAATGAAGTATGATAACAAAAACAGCTGAACTAACATTATGGTGCGAAATAACGCAAATAAAACGTTTTAAAAACATGATTTTTTAGTCAGTGTCGTATTTTATTCCGTTCATCAAAGGCGTCATTAGTACTATCACCTGTCTTCGTTTTCGGGAGCAGTCCAGAAAACATCATGTACAGATCTTGTTATTTAACCATAACAGTTGAACCATTGTAATTTTTGTGTATTCACGCTGTGGTAATATAGAATAACGAAAAAGGCTATTAATTATCGGTGACACATACCATGTACTATTATGTCGCTTCGTTGAAAATTCATTAGGAGACTGTTTTAGTTTGTTATATAAACTTTCTATTGGGTACTATTTCTATACGTTATAAAACTTAACGTTAATTTTTAATCTTCAATTATTGTTGTCAATAATGTCTTTAACCCGGGCTCTTGATTGAGAAATTAGATTTTGTATATAATTATATACCTGAGTTATCCCTCTCTAAGACACTGTATTAATATATATAATATAATAATATATATATATTATTTACTTACGAGTATAAGAGCATTTGGATCTACGTCTGTCGTCTTTTTGTTGTGGAGAATACTCCCTTCACTCTTGTTAAAAGATTCACCTCAGGGGCAGTAGTACCTGTCCATATGTTAGTATTATGAAGCTAGTATTTAGCTAATGGTTGTCGTACCAGCAATCTGCCCCTTAAGATGAGGCGTAGTGATTCATATCAGTTGTAACGTGCCAGGTGTACGATACGCTTATTAAAAGTACTTTAACATTACTTTCAGCGTTTTACATTGTTTATAAGTTACTTATTTATTAAAGGTATGTTTGCAAAGGTAAATATGGAACATATTTGACGTTTGTATATGCCATCTAGTTTCTCTTAGGTACACGGCAATGAAGGTAGGTCCTAAAGCATTGCATGCCTGTTTATTTTCCCTTTGCGATTACATACATCTATGTTAAACTTCAATTGGATACTAATATTATAAAGCTGAAGAGTTTGATTTGAATTGAAAGATTCTATTGTCGCTGAATAGTTCAATTTATTGGGGGTACCGTATTATATCACGCCACGGTTGACAGGAGCGGAGCATCGATGAAATATATTCCAAAAACGGAGCTTTATTCCTTTTAAAAGCTTCTATTGAGTGCGCTGCGTAAACTGTTAAAGTTACTTAATAATCATGTACGATGGAATTTTTTCTCCTGAAAAGTTCTCAGAGATCTCTGCAATTGCAAATTTCTATTTTTTTAAAGTTGGATCACAAATATCTTTATTTGTTATCAAACTTTATATACGATCTTATGTGACGCAGACCGTAGTAGTCCGCGCTAGCAAGTAGAATAATGGATTGGACTATATTCTGAGTAAGGATCCATTTTAATTTCGTGAGACCCAGTTAGTATGGCAACCGTTTAGGTGTGCAAGCGAGGTCAGGCAAGGCGTTGCCGGAATGCGGGCTTGTATCGCTATTGTACTGAACTTTGCAGGTGCGTGCCGTGGGAACGCGATATTTGTTTTTCCAGATTAGACTTGCAGATCTTAAACTGCGCCCCCCGGTTCGACATGCCGAGAAAAACCTAAAACCGTCATTAAGTTCTTAATTATCTCTATATCAAAATTCATCTAAATAAGTACATCGATTGAGGTGGCAATGCGTAACAAATAAACATTTGCACTATTAAGATAAAGATAACTACTTGTAGTTAATTAATACAATTGAACTTCTAGTTTTATACATATATCCCAAAAATCATAATTTTTATTGTCACCTAAATTTCAATATTAATTTTGTACCTAATTAATAATCTATCACAAAAAAGCAATTGCTAAACATAGATATTTCCTACGTCAGTAAATTTAATTTTAATTAATCATCAAGCCTTCAAAGCTGCTGAAAAAAATATCAACTATTATTAAGCAATTAATCAATAACAACAATTATTAAGCATATTTTTTGCCTATATTTCTATTGAATTCATCTATTAAATAATTACTATAGTACCCTGTAATATTTTTTATCTTTATACATATATAGTAACAGCATTGGCCCGTGTTGGTTCGCGTTCTCCTAGATTTCTTTAATTAATTTGGATAAATTCGTTGAATGTACAGACACTGGGTTCTACTGATTTATTATATGTATAGATAATATAATAAGAACACCGATTAATACACATTTTGTTACTTTTTAAGGTACTGCAACTTAAGGTGCATTACAACATTAAATAAATTTATTATATCTAGGACTATTTTAAACAGTAGTTGTTACATTATATCGCATGTCAAATTGGCGACATTTGGCTTCTGTTATGTGCCTTTTATAATAAAATAATACGTCACTTTTATGAGCAATTGTGCGTATATTTGTTAACAATGGTCCAATGTTGCGTTGACATCTGGTCTTCAATAGACGAGGTTGGTCTGCCAATGCGAGATATAAACATTTTTTTCGTTTTAGCTTTTACCTTACCGAAATAGAGTCTACATTTCTTCGCTTAGAACAAATAAATCAATACAAATCTCGTTCTTATTACTAGGACCGTTAAGATGTGTTTTCTTTGTATCTGTTTCAATTCATTTTTCAATCACGGAATTGCCACTTGTTACTGTAATGACTTAGTTACGCGGAGGGGTGATAGCTATTTGCACTCGTTGTGTGTTTTGCCATTTGGCAAACATTATATGTGTATTCGATATAAGCTTTGCGATTTTACATTATACATCGACGTGGTGTATTATGGAGTGCTTATAATTCAAATGAACTTGATCGTTCCTGGACGGTAGACGATCGCCATCATATATGCCTTTTTAATATTTTTTTGGTTTTTATACCATAGCAAGGCAACCGAACGTACAGTTCACCTAACGTAAGCGATTCCTATTGCCCATGGGCACTTCTAATACCAGTAAATCAGGCACGTGCGTCTTAAGCCTCAAAGCCTTAGCCATATTACATCATTGGTTATTTAGTGACGTTCTGCTGTCGGTCTTATATTTTTTCGAATATTGGGAAATTCATAGACTGAAGTCAAACCAAGCTCAGCAAGTATTTCGCGACTTTTCAATATATGAACAGTGGTACGTGATCGGAACGGAACATATAATTTATTAGGAGTCCCTCCTACCACTTTTAATTCTTGAAATGCCTGTGTTTTTGACACTCGACCGGCCACAGGCAGCCCGTACTCGAGGCACACACAAATTTGAAAATGCGTACAGACCGAGACTCAAACTCGGTGCTCTGGCGTGGCGGTCGCTTTATCCTGTAAATAATACTTCTATGATATTCACTTAGCTTTCCAGCATGTGATTTCAAGTATTCAATAATATTCAAATATAATTCAAGTATAGATCCGAATTGATATAACAAAAATTAAAAGACTTATAGGCCGTAGTTACTAAAAGGTCACGCGTTAAACACAAAAATTCTTATATTTACATAACAATGTACTTGAATATATTTTTAAACATAAATGTGCTTCGTCATTCTGGAGGACAGCAAAGTGTTATCTCAAATAAGAACTAAATAAGCAAACTAGCGGCCAAAACCAAGTTGTGTAGTTGTCGACGCATCATTAACAATTTAAATATTATTGTCTATCCAAATTGAACATGTGAACATCCATAATTATAAATATGGAGACAAGATTGACAGTTAAGGTGAACTGCGCATTTGAAATATCTATTTACGTTTCAAATTTCGATATTTATTACAACCCTAATGTACGATTAAAATGTATACCAAACATGCACATGGCTTTAATATTATGTAAAATAATCTAACTACAGCTGAATATAAACGTAGCTATAGAATGATTTAAAAATATTGTTAAAATTGCCTACATTCGAAGATTACAATTAGTAGCTGACATCGCAAATTGTCTTGTAATCGATTTTTGCCCACCTTGGCTTAATTACTTGGATTGTAGATGCAATGTTGCATTGCATACTTGATTGAGGCCTAAATATCCCCCTGGCAATATTTTATATATCACTAGCTTCTACCAGCGGCTTCGCTCACGTTAATTTCGGTTTTTAAACCAAGGCCATCATTATTGGACTTTTAGTAAGGATCCCATTTTTTTGATAATATAATATAGCCTATAGCTTTCCACGATAAATGTACTATTAATACGGAAATAATTTTTAAATCGGACCAGCGGTTCCTAAAATTAGCGCGTCCTAACAAACAAATAAAGTCTTCAGCTTTTAAGTACAGATTCTTACGTTCGGTAACTGTTAATAAAACTGCTAAGTGAATCTGACACCTCATATGCAATATGCCAATTTCGGCTTGTGTTACTGAATTCTCGTAATGAACATTCGCGCTCTAAATATTTCACAAATATAATGGATTTTATATAGATTTTACGGTCAACTTTTGCTCACGAATGAACACAGTGAAAGTTGAATTATAAGATTGGCTATTATTGCCAATTGTGAAAAAATGATGTATAATACTTATCTGTTTATTTTTTTTTGTTATATTTTATATAATATTATGTGAAGTGGAAATTTGAGGTTTATTTTAAGCATATTGTGCTTACTATACATTGAGGGATATAGATAAAGTTTATGTATCTTAAAATTATAAGATGTCTGTATAGTATAAAACTCCGGGCACTGCGTGTTTCATTTACTCAAAATAAATATTGCTATAACTTCGCTAAAGTGATTTATCGATAACAACCATCAGAATTATCGTATCATACGTAGTATTGGAGCCTAATTATATATTAGTACTTATATTTTATGTTTGCTCTCAAGATTAAAAGGCTATCAAGTGTTACCTTTCACAGTAAAATAATTTCTTTTTTAAATAGGCTTGTACTAAGAAGTCTATCCACTTTTACTACTTGCTAAATGGATTGGAATAGTTGTTATTTTTACGACTCAGTCTTCTACTTTTACTCCTTTTAGAGAAAGTTGTTCAGTGTGTGTGTATAAAATAGTATGTATGAACGTGGTTATTGCCAAATTTATAGATCAAATACAGAACAATGTATAGTCAAGAGTTCATACATTAATTATAACAAGGGTATATCAATGTGAATATAAACGGTTAGGTACATCATAAATTGATAATTGTTTGGTTATCAGCTATGTGTACACACCTTGTTATCTGGACAATGAATATGCAGTATTTGTTAGACCATGTATGTCTAAATTAGCGATCCTTTGCACTCGGACCAAATCTACTGCGACTCGTGAAACGTCACCTTGTGCCCCGTGCCATAATCACCGACTTAAAGAGGGCTAACAGACGGCAGCTCGATTCAGTATTGAATGGATCACAACACAATACACACAAGGCCTTAGAAAAATTTAGCAACATGGCTAAAGTTAATGGAGTACAGAACGAAATTAAGACGTCGGCTCTGGACCTTATTGGGGAAACACCTCTACTAGCGCTCGACCGTCTCCACCCCGGTCCGGGAAGAATTTTGGTAAAATGTGAATTCATGAATCCAGGCGCATCGATCAAATGTAGATCTTCATTGCACATGATTCAAGAAGCACGAGCCAAGGGACTCCTAAAACCTGGTCAGCCCGTATTAGAAGTCACGTCTGGCAATCAAGGATGCGGTCTCGCAATCGTCTGTGCTATTTATGGACATCCGCTCACGGTAACAATGTCGAAAGGTAATAGTTTGCAAAGAGCTATACACATGGAAGCTCTCGGCGCTAAATGTGTCCGAGTCGCTCAAGTAGAAGGCACGTACGGTAATGTCACTATTAATGATGTTAAGGCGGCTGAAGAGGAAGGTTTAAAGATTGCTAAAGAGACCGGCGCGTACTACGTCAACCAGTTTAATAACGAAGATAATGCTAATTCACACTACATTACCACTGGGCCTGAGATTTGGAGACAGAGCGGTCACCGTGTTGATGCTTTTATAGCCACTGTTGGTACAGCAGGTACGTTCGCGGGTACGTCTCGTTATTTGAAAGAGAAAAACCCCAATATCCAATGTTACGTTGTAGAGCCTGAAGGTTCGCAACCGATAAGAGGTTGTCCGATCACAAAACCTTTACATTTACTTCAAGGGTCTGGTTACGGTTGCATCCCTAATTTGTTCAAATTTGATACAATGGATGGAACATTGAGCGTCACTGATGAAGAAGCTGTCCATTATAAAAATCTTATTGGGGAAAAGGAAGGTTTGTACGTTGGTTACACGAGTGGTGCAAATATCGCTGCAGCAGTTAAACTGTTGAAGTCAGGCAAGCTGCCTGAAGACGCATGGGTGGTGACTCCTCTTAACGACTCAGGTTTGAAATATACACCAGTACCAGAGAGCTTAACGTGATGTTCTTAAAAACCAATACCAAATATAAATAATGCATAATCATTAATTTTAAGTTTATTTTATATAATGTATCAAGCTCTCAAGGATTTAAATATATTAAATTTTAATGAAACTATGTTTTATTTCAAAAGATCTGACATTTCTAATTTTTAAGTTCGTTAAGTACTTTATAATCTTAGCCTTATTTTATCGTGAAACCGAAATATCCCTGTCTACACTATCCGGCTTTATACTCGTATTGTGTATTAGGACAGTTGAAGATATAATATTTCTTTCACCAGCTTTATGACCAATGCAAACGTTCACAAAGTTTATAAAAAAAAATGATGGACCCCGAATGCTGAACCAAAAAAAAATTGTAATGTCTGGAGTATTTTTTAATTTACTAATAATTACAACAATTTCGATAAATGTTTAATATTTATCAATGTTGTAATAAAATTAAAGATAAATATAATCTTTGTTACAACGATATTTCCTGGTTCTTTAATGTCTGGACGTTTTAGATTAATAATCTTATTCTCCTTAGTATTGCGTTGGTTTTTGGAGACACAGATTAAAGACATGAAAGTAACGACATTTCTTGGTGGTCAGGGTTGGAATTTTTCGATCTCATACACGTTTCGTAAACGTAGCAAATATGCTTAAGTAATTTTAAAGTAACATATAATTATCTGTGAACGAATGAATATTTAAAGTGGGCGCTGGAATCCAAACCTTAAAGTGTGAGGAATAGCCAAAATATAATATTTTTAGCCAGGAGCTGAACCCGTTACTATCAAAAATAAAGCCCCACTCTATTATTCCAACATTCTATAGAATATTTAATAAGGAGCAATATCTGGATACTAATGAAATAGAAAGAAATAGTTTATTTCTGACAAAAAAGAAATATCTTACATTACATACTAACAAGTAGATTAGTGCTTTTGCTGATTTTACATTGTAATTTCAATTATTATTTTTTTTACTGTGACCTCTAACTGGGAAGGGTAAAATGTTTAATATTTAAATATAATAAAAATAGAAAGAAAAGAAAATTTGCACTATTTTATTAAATTGCAGCATTTTCATTGTATTTGCCGTCTGTCATTACTCTCTAGAATATTACCCTTATTAGCGACACTGGTATGGTGTAAAAAAGTTGTTTTGTTTTAGTAATATCAACGGTTTCGATTCCTGGCTAGGTATATTGACATTATATAAATTCAATGATGCCGTAATTTTAATCAAATTGTACTCATGGCTCCTTTGAGTATCGCCCGATATTCCATAGTTTAGTATTTGGCCTACCACGCTCACTTGAAAAATTGCCCTGTACATTTCACTAAACGTGCTTAACAGTTTCGCCTAAATTATATTCAGGATTCTAAATACACAATTCATTCCTTCATCCACATATTCCGAATTTGATCAATTGTTGTATGTATCTCGATATTAAATTCATGAAATTCGTTTCAGTAACTTAGACGGGAAAAGGAAAGAAACAGAACGTTTACATTAACAATTCTTTGAAGGCGGATATATTAAATAATTTATTCATTCAATCTTGGATCGCGAATTATTTATTCATTGTTCTGTGAATGATTCGTCATAAAAAGGTCGAAAAAAAATTGAATGTAGGATATCAAAGTAGATCAATGATTAATGCTTACTTTTACTCAGTAAAAACGGATATAAGTAAGGTTATATCTTGAATATCATAAATATTTTAACTGCACCCGTATAATTATGACCTTACTTCGGAGGACATCTTAAATGCTAAACTATTTGCACTAACACTGTATTGTTTGTTTATTATACTTTTATATTAATATCTATATTAAAAAATATTGTAATATCTGTTCGTAATATCACAGTACAAGGTTTTTTCTTAATCAAGAAGGAAGTATCCAGGTTCGATACCAGGATAGGTGTATTAATTTTAAATTTTATTTTAAATATAATGCAATTTCGTGTACATTAAAATCAGATTGACTGACAGCCCTCCTTTTAGTATTTTTTGTAATACTTCATAGTTTAGTATTCAGCTTACAACGCGCATTTTATAATATTCAGGTAATTTTTATGTGTTAAAAAGCACAGTTTAAATTTATCTATTACTTCCGGTTACTCTATGGAACGGCAGGATTGGTTTTGATAGGATTTGATCAGATATCTATCGTTATAAGGATCACTTTAAACTGCTTGTATGTTATTATCTCACGATCTCCGTTAAAAGCGCTGATATAACATTATAAGAAAGAAATAAACGTTCTTATATCATTCAGAGTCATTAATTCCACAATAACCTATAAAAGATAGGAAAAAAAACATAAACTAAATTTGCAGGTGTCTTCGATTATAGTCGCTTTTTGCGTCGGCTTTTATTTGAGTCCATTTAGCATTTTGGATAATGGTGCTAATTCATTTGTTTTTTTTTTATACGCTAGAGGCATTATTGGCGCTGAAAGGTACATAATTAGAGGGCTTGTTCGATCAACTCTGTTGTTTATTTGCATCCAAACCTTCGTCGAAACCTTTAAATGGTATAAAAATTCACGTTACAAAGTAATTAAGGACTTTATTATATACTCAATGGCATCTAATTGTTTAATTACACATATAAAAATATTTTAATATATTCCCAGACACACTATTAAAATAGCCTTATAGTTGTAAGCAGTTTTGCGAGAGTTATTACACGTAATAAAAGTTATCAGATTGTGAAAGAACGATAAAGTTTACGAACTGCACCTATAATATTCTTAAACAAACAAATAACATTGTTTAATTAATGATCTTTACCTATATTTATTCTTGTCAGTCATTTGGTAGTTAAATATTAAACTATTCGTATACAAATAAATAAATATGAAATATTTGTTTGTAATATATAAATAGCAATCTTTATGTAAAAGCATATGATTTATACGATACTTATAATAGAAAGATTACATATACAAAATTTCGTGTTCGTTTCAGCTTATCTCCGTATGGGCTGGATTAATGTTAACTGGTAAATAGCTGATGTTTTGGCGTACAATATACAGTGCGATAATAAGTCATCTAGAAATTACAAAATTTTATTTCGATACGACCTATATAAATAAGTGAAAATTGCCTAGCATAACAAGTTTGTGACATCATATCCTTAAAATGTTTGCTATTATAGCGTTTTAACAAAACCTGAAGTATAATCATTACGTATTTTTTATCTATACTTTTTATTTCTTGATAAAAATAGAATTTATAATGTGAAGGTGAGACATTTTTCGTTTTTCATTACCATTTTAATTTAAACTTTAATTAATTTTAAATTTATATATATTGGATTCAACATAATATTACAGCCACAGGTCACTAATTATAAACAATACATAGCAATATATAGAAAAAGTATCTGTTAGTAGTATTTCGATATCTGTGGTTCCTATATGTTATTTAATGGTTTGGTGTCCAAAACAATTGCTATAATAACGTTTTTGGAAATAGATATTAATATTTTATATCGACAGATTTCCATATAGTTTATAAAGCCAAATCGATTAAAATATTTAAATTTTGAAGGATACTTAAGTATGCAACTAATTAAAAATTACGTGTTTTCAATATTATATTCTTTTTATAGTTTGTACTTTACGACTATCAGACAAACTAAAATTGAGTGTTTTTAGTTTTGCCGCCTTAGACTTAGGCCTTATAAAAAATCTCAATATATCACTCACTGTATCCCGTCATTCCGATTCTATGTATTCTGTGACATAGAAATTACTTAATAATATATGTCATCGTTTTATACTCTGTGGTCAGACGTAGTTATAGAATATTGTTAAAAAGTTAGAAGAAATATAATTGGCCTAACGTCAATAAACGCCATTATGTACACATGTGATCTATTTAATGGCCGAGTATATTTGCAGGGATAATTGACCACTTATTTGTAATCGTGCCTTTCGCGCCTCGTCAAGATTTAGTGAGTCGTGAGTACGTCACAGATAAGGAGGTTAGCGATCAAAGTTTATTTATCTTTTGGCCCCTTAGTAACATTTATCAAATTCAAATCATTATATGAAACTTGCGGCATGCCCTGACTTTGCCTGTAATTAACAATAAATAGTAATAGCTATAGTAATAACAACAAATAGTAATAGCTAAAGCCTTTTATAAAATTGTTGATTATTTAAATGATAATAGCGCTTGGGGGTGATTTGCTCCATTTCAAATATGTATGATTTAATTACATTTGTTGTGAAAACATGATCAAAAAAAGAGAACCCAATTGAGTTTCTTGGCTGTTCTCAGAGCAGGCCGCGCTCGTGAACAGCTTATAAACTTAGATCCAATATGACGTTGAAAAGTAACCATGTATTTAATTTATAGGAATAAATAATTTTCGATTTGACATAAATTGAATATTAGGCGAATAATTAGTATATAATTTTTATATGAATTATTATAGTATAACATTTAACAATTGTACATATGCAACGACATTCACTTTTGAGAAATGACATTGACTGACAACAAATTACGGTCGATTTTTGACGTCAGCGCGATCTTTGTTTTTAAAAACTGCAATTTATACAAGACATCTTTCACTTATAAAGTGGTTCTGTGAATCATAGACCATAATAATATATCAGGTTCAATATAAAACTCTTTAACCGTGGCTACCTTACTACATCAAATGTATCCAAACATTTTACGACCGGTAATGTTACGTAATAATAATAGCATAATAACTTTTGCAAAGTCATTCTTAGTAGTCGAATTGTGCTATCAACACAATCACAGTAAAAAAAACTGATAAGTATTTTTTCATCAGTATATTTTTTAATATTATTGCGATTGAGTATATTTAAGATAAATAAAATAGAAGCGTCGGTAAAATAAGTACATCACTTCATAAAGAGATATGTTTTAAATTTCTCGTAGTTTTAACAACTATTCAGATGTTCCGGAGAAATTGGACTATATCTATAGGAATGTAGATGAATTTTATAATCACCAACTATTTTATATCAGTCATTTACGATCGAAAAAATAATGTGCTTACTGTTATTCAAAAATAACAGAAGTTGTCCATAAAAAAAATAATTATTTACATTTCCATGAATCCACAATTATTGTTTTAATTTAATAATGTCTTTTGAATAACCACTGGTCCCAAAACAGGCTTTTGGAATATCGAATGTCAGAATTTTTATGTTGGCGCATGGCGCCTGAAGATTTTAATATATTAGGCACTATTCTATTCGTAATTATATTAGAGTTATATGTATAATACAAATTTTTATTATTTATTTGTAGGTTCCCAATATTCTCCAGAGATAGTTATGGAAAGTTTAAGTTGAGACTTACTTGATGGTAAGTGACGGCGCATACGTGGCATAATTAATTATTTTATTATCCACTTTTATCTTTCAAGCATTTCAAAAATTAATTATCATAAACCATTTTAATTCGATTTATCGGTCTTATAAGGATAGCTCCACAATCTTTACTTAAAAACATAAAACTGTTCCAAAAAATGGTCACGATAAACTAAATAGTTATATAGACATATACCTGTTAAATTAGAAATTACAAAAAAATTTGTTAATAAAGCGCACCGGCATGAAAAAGTTTCTATTCCTATCATCCTTCTTCAAAATATAAACCCTAACCCACAGGATGTTGAAATTAACTAACATCTCTTAAAACTCCTGTTTAAGATAATAATATTATCACGGTACGATTAGGTACCACAATCTTTGTCAATATTGACGAAGATGAGAAATGCCTCGTTTGCACAGGTGGTCTTACAGGTAACATTTACTACATAATATTTACGACTATAAAAACAATTGCAGGCTAATAATGGTAAAGAACTTGAAAATTATAATTTGGTATTATAATACAAAAATATATTAAAGTATATTTTTACATAGGTCTTTCTAATTAAAAGAATAGGAAGAATTTATACAAATTTTAAGTACCGCAGCGTCTGTAGAACTTACATATAAAAGAGACATTTAAAACAAATATGCAAAATTGATGGGAACACAATCGTCGATCGCAGAAAAACATCGTAGTTTTGTCATATTTCGTAATATTTCATATTGATCTTCATCTTTATTAAGTTGGACACGTACAAGAAAAAAAATATACGTTAAAATCTAAGAATTTATAAGCAAACCTCAAAGTTGTTGTGTTGTTTGACTAAAGCTTTCTTTGATTAGTTTATGAATGGAATCAATGCATTCTATGTTTTAAATTCAACGAAAGGTGCATAGTTGTGATTGGAGCAACGTAGCAGATGGCGTGCGGCCATACCGACGCGTTTCCTATTAGAATCGTGTTAGAGATTTCATTCTGTAATTATTACAAAGTACTCGATACAGGGCTGCTAGTCACAAGTCATTTGAAAGCTTATGTATTCTGAACTATAATACGCATGTTGATATGAATACAAATACAAAAAAGTTACGTTTGTACTATATTAGGGAATATTACATTATTGAAAAACGTTTTGTAAGCGTAATTGTATTAAAAGTTATTAAAAAATAATGTCCAGTGTCAAATTATTATTAACGCCAATCGGAACGCGTTACGTGACGGTGTGAGAAAAATCTTATGTTTGTTTGAACATTTTTTTTTATATATTTGTCGTAATAAATACTTATCTATGTTCCATTAAAATAAAAACAAAATCAATAATCAAAAATTCGTTGCCATTTCTATTGCGCAATACTTTAGGCAACATTGGCTCTTTTTTATTTTATAGCGATGTCTCTTATCTGTGACGTTTTAAATAGAAAAAAAAGAGAGATTAAATATATAACGAAATTTAATTATAGGTACACAAGAATTCCAGTCCTTTATCATAATTACTTTATAACAACCGTAACATAGATACGATAAACGAATAACTCTTTCATAAGTTATATCAATGTCCCCAGTGTTATAAAAATAATAATTATCAACGTCTTTTACATACGACACAAAGAGTTTTTATTTATCATATAAACTATAAAAGAAGTATATGGTGTACACTCAGTGTACCAAAAATACTTATATTATACACAGATAAAATCTACAAACTATTATTATAAGTAAATAAATGTTGTGTTTTCTATAAGTTCGATGTCTTCATAGATTATGTTATATATGCAACTTTGTAATAAGTTAATTGTATGTATCTATTTGGTAAACCTTAATATTAAATAAATAAATATATAAATACTGGTTGTAAATAATTTTCATTCGTTCGAAAGACAGTATTGATAGTAGAAAAATAAATTGTTATTTGTAATTTAACACTAATTATGCTTAATCATTATAGGCATAGACAATATCTAAGTTAAAAATCATGAACATAGTATCAAAAACACAATTTTTCACTAAAGCATTTCCTTATCTTCTTGTTTTTTTTTTATTTTTCCATTTTTATCTATCCAGAGTGGCTACTTTTACACGCTTTGGTTATATTTTCCCGTAACTAGACTTCTTTAACTGCGGTATCTTAAAGTCTTTCTAAATATTAAAAAAACAGTCGTAATGTACCATTTATTATGGTTTTGTTTTCCTGTATCGATATATAATAATTGAATATTTGAAATGGATGTGTGAAATGAAAATGAATCAAGAAAAACTTATGGTTGACAGCCCTGCTGTACAGCCTAGCAGGTGCAAGACACCCACATACAATTCACATTTATCTATTGACATCAACCGACAGAGACCAAGACACGACTGTATTTCAAACTATTGTACTCTTTAGAAAATCCGTTTATAAAAATATTAGAGATCTGAGGCTTCTTTACGAGTTGTATTACACAATCGATAAATTTGTTTATTTATTTAGAATAGAACGAATATTATAATTTTTAAAATTAATAATTTTGTTATTTTACGTAATAAACTTATTTTTAATATTTGAACCATTGTTGAAAGTACTATATGGCTCAGTAAATTGTAGTAGCAAAAAGTATTTATGCAGACATTGCTCAGAGTTTAGCGTCAGACGCGGGAACCTAAATTGTCTTTGACAATTTAAAAAACTTTTCATATATGAAATAAGAATCAAATAAATTTTAATTATATTGCCATAGTAACATTTGAATGTGATCGAAGTTTGAAAACGTGAAAAGATTTGCAATTTATTATACATTGTACACTATATTATTACGCAGTAAAGAATTATTGAAGTATTGTCAGGTATAGTGTTATAAGAAGTCGGATTTCCTTGATTTTAATGTAATAAATATTAAATCAGTTAAATGTTAGAGGTATAATAAATATATCTTTATGTAAATCTTCTATACAGTTTTCTTACTACAGAAATTATTTAATTATAAAATCGAAAATTCGTATTAAATTGTAAGGTAATATTATTTCAATCTAATATAACTGTAATCTAACACTGTTCTATTAAGATACAGGTACCACCTGTCGTGGTAGTTTTTAATCCTGTTACTCACCATATATTATTACAATCTTGTCGACAATTACGTTTTCCATAGACTTATTAAGAGTATTAGAACAACAACATAATATAAATGTATTATATGTTTTATATAAATATATAAAATTAGTCGAGATATGTATCAGACTTCTGTACAATACATTTAATAAAATAATTTGTAATTTTTTATCTACCTGTCTGCTTCTTTCACCTCCGAGATGGCTCGACTGCTTTTGATACGATTTTCAATGGCGGATAGCTAATGGTACAAAACATGACGTAGTTACTTTTATTTTTCAAAATATTTAGGCTTCGATAAAAATAACAGCCATTGAAATTCCGATTTGAATGTCTTTGACTTTAAAAACAAATTATACATAAGCTGAACGCGGGTGTAACCACTAGGCACCGCTTGTCTCCCATAAAAAAGGTTCTCTTGTCTATTTCCCACCATAAACAAATACAACAGTTAAGCGATAAAAAAACAAACACTTAATAACTCTATAGTCGGTTTGAATCCTTAATAGACGTGATTTGAGGTCTAACGCCTCGGGCCGCGGAACACGCTCGTCCTGTCACCTGCCTCTGCATTCCTAACACTGATTAAACTACACCTGTACTTTAACATTCTTCAGTACATTGCCTAATCATAATGAACATACAAACTACTAGTACACACACAGTAGTCGAACAAAAATGTATCCTAAAATTATCTATGCGATTAGAGCCTTCTTTAACTTATCGAAGGCCTAGGCCACATGTTGAAGTTATGACTATGATGGAACTGTTATAATAAGAAATCAGACAAACGACGTTCTAGATTAACTTAATTAACTTGTTTACTGATAATAGAATAAAATCTGTTAATTTTAATAGAAAAAAGTCTATTAATATTAATAGGTAAGTGCTTAAAAGCTATGATTGTAAAAAAAGACATTACGCTTTACGCTTGTTAACTTATAAGCAAGGTAAGTAAGTTCTCATTTTTCAATTTCTTTAGAAATAACTATGATTTTTACATTAAATTTAGCTTATTATTTATTAATTACTTACAATGCTTTTAATAATAACGTTCATCGTACGTTCGTAGCTCACAACTTCACAAGTGTTCCTTTCAAACTTCAAATAACATATTTATTATTTCTAATGTTAACTTATATTTTTAGTTAGTTATTCATATTATACCTACAGAAAAAAATATACGAAGAAGTATGCCTTTGTGGGTCTTGTCTTTAATATATTCTATATATTTATAGCATCTTTTATTGCATCAAACGTAGATTAACATTAGCTCTTATTTTAGAACTCAACACTAAACAAAACTGAAAAATATAATTTATGTCTTACCATAAAAGTTTTTGAAACAAAAGAAGTAAGGTCTTAATCAAGAAACAACTAAGTTGCAGTAGCCAATAATTTTCTTCTGTTAAGTAGAAACTCTAACTTGTACCAAATTGGCTACCTGGCTTCCAATTCGGCAGTTTAACCAGTAATTTAAACCCGAATGCCTAATGGACATTTTTTAAATGTCTAACAACCTTTTGAAAGCTCCAGGTCTTGGATATTTTCCTGTTTTTAAAATAATTGCCTAAATTACAGGTGGATTTTATGTGCGCGAATTTTGAATAGGTATATACTGTGGGTACATAATGAACTCAGAGATAGCAATAAAAAAAAGTTCTGAAACTTATTATATATTAAAACGTAATACCAAGCTTCATATTTAAAAATTCCCTAATAAATAAAATACTAAATAAAAAATTTCGGATGTAATAAATCGTTTGCTAATAATATTAAATAAATAAATATACATATTTAATTGAACATTAACTATGTAGTCTACTTTGCTATAATTTTTTACAACATTGCGTACAATATCAGCCTTTTTACGTTGATTCACAACAAGTTTTCATGGCCGTTTCGTAAAAACAAATTAAGTTATATAACATTTTGTAAAATTACGGTCTAAAAATCAAATGCTATATTCATATGTTGCAATATATATAAGTATTAGTAGTACCCAAAGTGCAGACAATAGACGTACATAATACATTATGAAATTATATTTACGGAATGTTTGAAATTATTAAAAATAAGCACAGATCTATATCGGATATTTCATAAAATAATGTAGTGGAAAATGTGATTTATCGTACCGAAAAGGACACTACTTGAATTAACTTATTATTACTTAAATAGGTATATATTTCAATGATCATTATTGGCAAGAATTCGTATAAACGAGGCTACCAAGTTTGGGTTTTTCCATGTTGACTGGTTTGTGCAAAACAGATGGTATTCGACATTAGAGGCTTAGAGTTCCGCGTTTGCCGACCGCCTGAGGAATGCAGTCTGGCTTAGTCTGTATTTAGACGAACCTTTTTGGTCTGAATTTTAGATTAGGCTATATTATTTCATAAGTCTTAACTCCTTCGTTAGATTTCATTGAGAAATTTATTAAAATTAGTATACAACCGTAGTTTCAGTAGACTGTTTTGTTTTTCCTAAAATGTCTGCATTTGCATAGACTAATTGAACAACTTTTTTGTAATAATGCAATTATCATAAATTTGAAGAATATATTGTAATAAAATTTAATGATCCTAATATAAATCTTTGAATAGGTCACAAATTTGATTGATGAAATTAAGTGCCTGAAATAAAATGTTTAGCAATTATTTTCCTAATATATAAAGTATAGTTTTATTATAGAAACTAGTTACATTCAAATTAGTTTTAGATAATACATATAAACTTATAAGTTTTGGACCTTCTTACAATATGCGAATAGGAAACTCTAATTTTTATTTTATGTTTTATTCCTGACCGACATTTTAAAATAAAATTTAAATATAGAAAATAATTGAAAATATTAACATATTTCTAAGCTAGGTGAATACAACTTTTAAAGTCGATTATATGTATTAAAATTTTATGTCCTGTTATGGTATTAAAATGAAAGTATGCTGTTACTTCTTAAAACATTAGTGATCTGCCATCGAAAGTCCGATCAAAATCATGGCAGCCATTTTTTTAAATTTTCAATAAGAAAAAGAGATTTTTTTATAAGCACCGTAGGTTTATAGTTTTATTTAATTTAGAACGAGGCCATTACTATAATATACAAAAAGACATTTTCATTTTATTTTTTAGTATATAAAAGAGGTAGGTAAATTATCGAACAAAGGCTTTTCAAAACTATTGTCAGTGTCTTTAACGTAACTATTCAGTTATGTGCATTGGCATCACGGCTCAGGCAAATTAATAAATGAAATACCATATCCGAGAGTAGCCACTAGCCACGGCGACGACCAGGCGGCCGCACACCTGCGTCTGCGCATCTCAACGCAATCACAGCAAAACCCACCTTATCGTAGTATAATAAAGTATTATTTCCGTTGCTCATCGGATCTTCTCATTACGAATCACAGACATAACAAACAAACTATTCAAAACTCTGTACCTTTAACAGCAAAGTTGGGTTTTACGGTCAATTGATGGGCACGGAGATACAGCCTACACAGAGTTACGATCGTCGTGATCTGTTTTTATGTTTTCTTATTCACCGCGTAATTCACCGAGAAATGTTTTGTGTTACGAAAAATAATTCTACAAGGCAACTACCAGTATATGGTACCCTTTGAAATGTTAGCGGAAGCGATTATATCTCATAATTTAGCTTAATTCCATATTTTAAATATAAATCATTTTTTTCAGGGCCAAGTAGTTAGAAAGTAGCGAATAAACAAAATATCGTAAAATACTGCTTTGGAGCTTAATACATTTTTTTTTGTGGACATTCGCGTTTTTAGCCTAATGGCTATTAAAACTATCCGGACGTTTAATACAGCTTACATTGTTATTAAGTACTCCTTTTCAATATAACCTATTGTAGTGTGAAAAATCACGAATAGATGGCGTTGTTCCCCCACACCGAAGTATTAGTTCAGAATGATTACAACATCGATAAATAAATATAATAATAAAACGATAGTATGTGTATATTATAGTTTATAAAATGTTTCTGATTACTTTTAATTATTACAATGTTCATAACAAATAAAAAAGTTAAATTATAATAGAAATTTGGAATTAAACTGAATCGCGCTATTGAAATTTTTCTAAATAGTTAGGATATAAGATGAATAAATCGCTAAAATACAGGGGTTCTAACCAGTCCAGCTGTCGGGATTACATACTGAATCTTCATGGTTCTAATCATCCTGTGGAAAGTCCCCGGAGATAGGGCGGAAAGCGTCACATTATGACAATGTAGGCCGTGATGGTGTCGTAGGGTGGGTTAACCTGCGCGATGACCACTCACGTAGCGTTGCTCAGAGCAAAGTTAATGTTGGAAAGACGGGATTCGTCTAACAAAATGGGGCTTACTAGGTTAAGAACTCCTTTCTTTTTTCATATAACGTCAAATAATTGCTATACGTTATTGAAATTGAAAAAAAAATTCTCGAAATTTTCTTTTCATTTCAAAATAATGAAGTTATAAGTTAGTTCCGATATTGAAAATTATAAAAAAATCTAAATTATACATTTACAAAAAATACAAATGTATTATTAAGTTTCTAAGTAAAAAGATTAATTTACGTTTTTGCCCCCAGAGAGATTTGAACTCTCGACCCCTGGTTTACAAGACCAGTGCTCTAACCCCTGAGCTATGGAGGCGACGACGAATATTATCATATTTCTCTATGGATATTTTTAGTGGCAAAGATCAGTATGTAGAATGGTTCCAATGTCCAAAATCATATAATTTGTCCATAACCACAGAGAATCCAAGTTTTTTGAAATTCAATTTTCCACTCTTAATCGTTTAAACATTTTATTCCTCGTAAGATATCTCTTACATCTCATCTATAATTTCAACGTGTTGTAATGCCGTTCTTTTCGTA
This sequence comes from Hebomoia glaucippe, assembly GCA_025727935.1. Classification (NCBI taxonomy): domain Eukaryota; kingdom Metazoa; phylum Arthropoda; class Insecta; order Lepidoptera; family Pieridae; genus Hebomoia; species Hebomoia glaucippe. The sequence continues at coordinate 2,143,467 of JAOSYY010000012.1, forward strand.
GAACTAGTATCTTGGCTTTATTTCTATTTTTAAATCATGTCACACCAAGTAAACAGATGAATACTGATAACTCTTACGCAATTGTATCGCGTTAAACCTGATCACGTAATGTTGACTAACAAGTGCTAACACTATGAGTAAGTATATTATTCATATTATGTACTTGAAAGAGATTCTATAGATCCTATACGAGTACAGGCTGTAAGAAAACTGGTGATAGTATTAATGACACCTTTAATGATGGGATGGAAAATAATTGATCCTGACTATAAAAGACATATTTTTAACACTTTTTATTAGCATTATTTACGCTTCATCTAGTAAGTACAGCTAAGTGAAACTATAGTTTCATAAATAATACGTTACTTTAATAAAAAATAGAAACAGCAATGAAGCATGATAACAAAAAAACTTGGACTAACATGATGGAGCGAAATAACGGCAATAAAACTTTTTAAAAATATGATTTTTATATTATATTACCAACATATACTTAGTTGAAGATAATTTATTTATATATATTATATGCAGATGCAGGAGCTTTGTGATGTTATTAGAAGGGGTAACTTATTAATTTAACAAGGTCAATGTAAGATGTACTTTTAAACAGTTGAGTCTGTCCATTTGTGGAATCAGTCCGCCTTGAAGATTTCCCGATAACCTGCGATTCCGGAAATACTACTGCAACTTTATCTACAGTCATATTAAATATATTTTAACCGCTTTTCTTTCCGTTTTGCCTATATTTGGATTAAAGCATTACGTGGCTTACTTTGACATGAAATGTATTCTTATGTTAATATTTTTAAAGCGAGTCGATTGTAAAAAATGTAAAATACTATGTTAATCGTATAAAAAGATAGATCTATAAAGAAACAGCATTCAGATTTACGTATCTATAAAGATCTGCAATATTTGTTTATATTTTTTGTTAAAACAGTTATTGAATGATTTAAAAGATTTCATCATGAATGGAGATAAAAGTACAATGAATTATTAATATTTTACTTCACTAACATAAGTAATTAATTTTATAAGGAATAGGTACATTATTGAACAAAGAACACGTTAAATTCGGTTGCAAAGTGTATTTATTTTATTTTAACGATGTTCGATATTGAATTTAATGATCAAGAATACACGATTAAGAAATTATAGGGCAGGTTATTATCCAAATAAAAGAAATGAGACTGGAAAAGCTTTTTGATTATTTAATTACTGGCAACTTTGTACAGTTTACGGTGTAATTAAAAACAATGATAGTTTTCGTGGTGTAAATTATAATCTTAACAGGACATAAATGCCAGTTATAAAATTTAAAATAACCATTAAATACAGTGTAACATAAAATTATAATGTAATCGAATTTAAAGGGGTTTATTACAGACTTATTTATATTAAGGCTACCCGTTAGATAACTACTAAATAATACATATAATATATTCTAAAAATACATCTAACTTACACGACATTGTTTGACATACATACGTACATATAGTGTGGATTCAGAAATATTAATAGATATATGTTAGGATGTTTCATTATGTAAATATATTTTTTATTCCTATCAAAAT
>JAOSYY010000012.1:2150199-2166097 GCA_025727935.1 Hebomoia glaucippe
CAGTGTAACATAAAATTATAATGTAATCGAATTTAAAGGGGTTTATTACAGACTTATTTATATTAAGGCTACCCGTTGGATAACTACTAAATAACACATATAATATAATCTAAAAAAACATCTAACTTACACGACATTATTATGATAGGAATAAAAAATATATTTACATAATGAAAAATCCTAACATATATCTATTAATATTTCTGAATCCACACTATATGTACGATAACTTAATCTATATAACTTATAACTTAATATATACATTTTTTTTTAATTTTTTTTTACTAAATTTTTTGTTTCCATTTTTTTATGATACAGCATATAAAAATACATACAATCCCAAATGCTCACCCCCAAATTTTATATATTTATGTGGCAAAATGACGTTTGCTCGGTCGGCTAGGAAAGTTATAAACAAAGAATCACGTTATATTTTTAATAGTTATCCTTATTTGTCTATTAAAGGCTGATAGGGCTAAACATATTAGCAATTGCTCGGTACTACTACGAAGCTGTCTGAAACCGTGTCCAAAAAGTATTCGGTACAAATCCCTGGTTCTCTAAAAAAACATAAATTTATCTGCTGCGTACGATAAGGGAAACGGAATTCACGTTTTATTCAAACTTACTGAAGAGTATACGTGTTTCTTTAAGATTGTATGTACACAAGGTGTACGGTTATTATTAACTTCGAGTGCAGAATATTGATCGTCAGTACCATTTTTGGTCGTCGTAGTGCAGTTACCGCAAACCAATAATTTACTGCACCATATAGACCGTAATCGATCGCCGAACGGTAATGTTCTTACTTTTTGTTCGAGAATGGCCATACGTCAATGTAATTGGCACCGCATCGGAGCGTCTAGTCAGTTTCACATCTTGAAAGGTCCAATAACTGTATTTTGCTTGACTGCTCTGAATATTTTTTACTTTTACACAATGGAACTTAATAGTCGTTTAACATCATAACAAGCGAATGTTCATGTTCTAGTTTTTTAAGTCTGTTTTGAACTTGAAACTATACTTAAAGGATGTTAAAGGATACATTTTTAATAATAAATTACTTATATTAAATTGGTCTTTAATGATATAGATGTACGTCATGTGCCATACAGACATTATATCGTAGAAAAATTGATGATCTTGGAACATTAATAAACTATCCAGTTTCACAGACATTGTCTCGAATGAAAATTTACTTTCTATACTAGCTATGCCTCGCGATTTTTCACATTTAATTCTGTCGCAAAGCCGCTTGTGCTTTTCTTAATTGTTTTTTCATAAAAATGATCTACAAGCTATTAGAAATGTTGAAGAAAAATGAATGTAATCGCTGGTTTTCTCAAGTTATAGCGTGACCAAGGGAAATAATGATGCATTTTCAAATATATAAATAAGAAAATATCTTTGAACGGCGAAATAATTTCTCATTGTTACAGTCTTTCGGAGACTATGTTTGCATTTGCATAAAATATCCCAAAATAGATTGTGATAAGGCAAAATCTAAAGGTAACGTAAACACTCAGTAATGGCAAGAGTAACAATTATATCAAGGGGGAAACGAGTCTAAATCATGTCATACATCGGATGCCAAAAAGTTAATTAGTATTTCCTATCTATAAGATTGACAGCTTTGAATGCTGCCAAATAACACAGACGATCTGTATAATTCACGTTTAGAAAAGTTATGTTCGTGTGAGAAAAGAAATAAATTTAGACGTCAAATGTATATGTTAGCTTCAAAAACTAATAATATTTTTTAATTTATGTTGTTTTTAAGTTATAACTCTGACTTATTTAATAGAATTTCAACAGAATTGTAACAAAGACCGTTTTTGTAAAATAATAATGCAACAAATCTGCTCGAAATGATTTTAATACATTTATTAAATATCTGACAACAAATCATCAAATTTATATCTAAAAATTATCGCGATCTCGTCAGCTTTCAAAACAAACGCTGCATCTAATTGGTCCATTACTTTAGTAGCTACGATGTCACAGATAAACATACAAAGAAATTTTTTTGTCACGAGTTAATAAAGAAAATATACACGGTTTTATACGGATGTCTAAGAGTCTATTCCCTTATACGCCACCGTCAAAATTTCATTTCAAACGAACTCACAAGTAAAATACTAGCACTTTCATAAGCTGACCATTAAGTGTCTGCTTTACAACAGGAAGAAGGGCTGACGTTAATAAGGAAACAATTTGTAACGACTGTTCTGACGAGATCAACTAATTGTAATTTATATACGTTCAGTAAAACGTTACCGTAGAAATAATTTATTCATCTAATCGAATTAGTTGTTGATGTGCTTAAGATTGGACGACTCCGGTGTTACGTTATGATTAAATTATAGTTAAATTGATAAATTTTGCATAATTTCGTGTATATTCTATCGACTCCATGATTTAAAACTTATTCAAACGTGACTTGATTGCATTTTATGTTTTCGTCGATTGCCTTTAAAATGTTATTGATTACATTAAAGTTTATGGTTTCATTTGAATTAATCATTGCAGAATATACGGGTGTTCTGATTGTTGTAATTTATTTTTAATCGACTTTCATGTTGTTAGGAAAATCGGTAGAGCTCAAAGGCCAATATACTTTAAATATCGTTTAGTACAAAGGAAATCTATGCTTATATTTGTATTATTTAAAAGAAGCAGTTGCCCGCCTTTTAATTCACATTAATTTCTTACGTAATGTAGCCTAAGTTACTCGTTTTATAATAAGCTATCTGACAGTGAAAGTTTCGTGAAAATAAGCACAGCTATTTCAAAATTAGTCAGAGCAAACAAATAACTAATGTATGAATTGTGTTTTTGTTTAGTTTGTTAACTATACGTAGTTTTATATGCAAACTAAACTATATTAATTACTGCCAATTACTTCGTAATCACTGAACATTTAAAATCAGAACCGAAGATTATTTCATATGCTGTAATCATTTTTCTTATCTTCATTATGTCTTTTCGTTAAGACCAAATTCTAATAATTCAAATTAGGATCATTGTTGACGCCTTCTTCTTCGTAGTTTGGCTTTTTGGACTTATGACAAAATCAAGCGACGGTGCGGTATGTATTGTATATATGTATTTATGTATAGTTATTCCATCTTGGCGGTCCGTCGGTCTGTCCAATAGAGCGAAGTACTTATCACGACGTGTGGACGTTGGCCGCCCGCCCGCCTGCTGGCGATGTATCGACTTACCTTCTTATAACGCGGCCTCTTTAAACACGATACCTTGGAACATTGTTACTTGATCCACTGTAAAGCTGTTATTGAAACGGCTATAAATAATAGTTGGAAGATAGCTCGATGTACCTAGGTAACACGTAGCATCCATAAATCTTAACGAAATACGCAAAAGTGTTTAGCTGTTATCGTGTGTTCGTCGGTCTTTGCCCGTGCTGCACTTCTGGATATATCCTGTCTTCACAGATGTAGAAATGTGTATAAATGTTGTATTTACCGGAAAATATTGAAATATTATAAGTACTATAAAATACTAAAATCCATTCTCATCACATCAGCTCGATAATGAAAAATTATATACATAAATTAATTTTTAGTTGTCGTTTTCGTTGTCCCTTGTCTCATTAAAAACTGTATACACATCTTGTCCGTAGTGGTAGACAGACATTATGGCTTTCCACTGGATACGATCCTTATATATATTTTTGGCTTCTTCTACTACCATCGAGGCTTTTATTTATATTTTTTTTATGCGATAGGAAGGCAAACGAGCATACAGTAGTTCACTTATGTTAAGCGATTTCTGTCGCCCATAGACACCTACAAGATCGGTAGATCTAGAAAACGCGTTGCAAACCTTAAGGTTTATTTAATTTTTTTATTTCGAATATTCGGAAATTCATAGACAATTCGAAACGCGCATAGCACTTGACTTTTCCATCTATTAACGGTGGTACGTGACCGGACAGAACTTACAAATTATTGGAGGAGCCTCCCACCAAATTTAATACTCGAAATACCTGCGTTTTTGACACTGGTACAGGCAGCTCGTACCATAGGCGGAACACAAATTAAATATTTTTAAAATGCAACTGCGTTTCTATCTGGACTCGAGAACCCGGTGCTCTAGCGTCGCGGTTTCTTTACACAACCGCTAGGCTACAGAGCCCTCAATTGTATCTTGAATATTTGAAAAGTTTAAATCTGAAATTATTTCTAAAAAGTACATATGTAAACCTTTATTCAATGATTTTTTTTATTCATTGACTTTATTTCCTATGGATAAATAAATTAAAATTCGCACTATGTACACAAACTAAATTTCATTAAGATAAAACAGTAAGAAGCTCATTGTCACGACATTTGATTTCTTGATTATTTGTATTTGAGATAATAATTGAGGTTAATAAAAGTGCGGATAAAAGCAAAGCTTAAAAAGGGACAATCAATGAAAATTATTTAAATGACACAGGCGTGGGCGCACTTAACCATAAAAATTGGAATAGATTACACGCATCAACGCGTTCCTGACTTCCTGACTTCCGCCATTCACACGAACACCCTCCCAACAATGACGTTTTTTCATGCTAATTTCCAATCAAATATTATTCATTCCTGATTTATAAACTGTGTGAAATATAACAAATTACCATACACGTCCTGTCTCGTAAAGAATAATTATTCGTATTCGATTAATTTTCGTCACGATTTGGTAAATATACCCAAATAACAAATTACTAACATAAGTTTTCCATCATTTGCATGAAACGATAATTAATTTCGTAAGAAAATTAAGTACTGTATAATTTTTGTATGTGGAAATAGTTAAAGTTATTCAGAAAAGGCTCTTAAATCAATCGTCGTAAAATACGTAGATATTGAAATGAATGTTTAAATTTTGAAAATACGTTTAAACGAATCTTTTGTAGCACATTTTGCTACATCTCAGCTGTAATCAATTCATAAATTGAAACAATGTAATGTAAAACAGTGTTAAAAATTCTCAATCCACGCCAGATTATAAAGGTACTTGCAATCTTGAATCTATTTATATGGGTTCTGTAAAATACATTTTAATAATTGTATCGATAAATAATTCGATGTGTTGTGGTCTCATATCGTGTTCCATTTAGAACTATCATAAGGCATCCAACATTTACGGCACTTACACGGTTTTATGCAAAAACTGGTTTGCGATTGTCGTCGGAGGCGTGAGACTGTTCACTTTGTGTAGTATCTCAGGGTCGGCGACGTCACACCACCTGCAACAGCCTGACAAAAGGATAAAGTTAAGTGGTTATCCAATTGCGGTTTCAAGTTCAGACAAGTCGGTACTCAAGGTCCGTCGCATCCACGTCTTGTTTCGATTGGAAAGGAAACGAGCATATCAACTTGAACGGTTGTACCTGAATTACTTTATTTGCTGAAAACTGTTTAACGTTCTTGAGAGATTACTGCCATAGTTGAGTAGAAAATTATTTACCATACATATTGAGGAGCTAGGTATTCATTTATTTATACCTAAGTAGATATATTTACCTTAATGTCAGGCCTATAGTAATTTTGCAGCAGAGGCCCTGAGGACGGTGGAGACGTCGAAAAGCCGGGGAGATTTTAGTGGGTATTCCGTCCTAATGCTTTGAAAGCCTATGTCGTTCGTTAGCAGAGGATGAGTCCCTCATAACCTGATTGCGGTATGCGTAATGCATTTCCTCCTCGACGATAAAATATACCTCATTAGATTTGAGATGTTATATTATAGTATCATTATAATAGTTCCCTTTTTAATCTATATTAAAGTATTTACACGGTACTGATACCAGAAACACAATTTATAAAATATTTGTATGTATCATCTAGTAGTTGAAATATATTCGATTTGGACAGGACTTTCACTGGTTCAGTACCGACCATCTTCGACATTATTAGTCACCGCGGTTAAAACTGTAGGGCTCCGTGAATTAAAGTGAATTAAAGAGTTGTTTTATAATTTATTTGAATAGAATTAAATTACATTACAATTTCTGCTTTTTCTGTACACAAGAGTGCATTTAAAAATAATATTTAAAATGTTACGGAATAACATAGAAATAATTATTTTAAATGAAACTATTAACTGTAATTTGTAGAAACACGGCCATCAGCGGTCTTAATAATAATGTTTAAGTTGAAAATAGATTTGTGTTTGTGGTAGAACTTTTAAGATTGGAGTAGTCATTAGCAAAAATAAACAGCTATAATTATATTAAAAATTTCAACAAATATAAAAAAAGGAATACACTAAACTGATGTTTTACTGATAATAAGCGCCCGTATTATGACCACACGCGGTTAATAGCAGGATATTAAAATTTTCTTACCATTTATCTTCGAGGCACCCCGTGATATTTCTGCAAACCTGAATGTCAATGCAGAAACCAGTCACTACGGTATTTGTTAACGGTTCTCGGTTAATTGAAATCAATATGTAGGTACGTATCTTGGTGGGAATGTATCACATGCTAATAAAATTAAGATCGATCCACATTCTCGCAGTTTTTTATACTGTGTGTTGTTGACTTTCCCTCCGTACATAGGAGGTATAGCTATACATCTCATATATAAAATTCTCGTGTCACAATGTCAGTTACCATACTCCTCCGAAACGGTGTGACCGATTTTCATGAAATTTTATATGCATAGATATATTGAAGTATATCTGAGAATCGGTTACTATCTACTTTCCATACCCGTAAGTGATAAGGGTTGTCTACTCCTAATTTATTTTTTGGACATTTTTTTATACAAGCCTAATTTTCACCCGTCCTCAATTTTTTCTCGCGATATATTTATGTGGCAAAACGACGTTTGCTGGGTCAGTTAATATATATATATATTAGCCATACCAAGTAAGACTTTCATTTCAAAACATTAGCTTTAATATAACTATGTGAAATCATAAGGAAATTAATATTTTTTCATAAATTTGAAAAATTATAATCTAGTGACACGATATATGAAAATTACCAACCTACAATGCAATTTTATAAGACAACTATCTTTATAAGTATTTTTACAAGAGCCAGTTTTTAAAGAATTTTATAAATAAGGCCGTATATCTATGAATAAAGAGTGACTGGACAGATTTTAAAGTCGGTGTCATCTACGCCGTGAATACTAAAATATCTAAATTAATTAAACAATGAACATTTAAGTCTCCGCCATTATCGTATAGTAAAATCTGTGCAAAACTGGGATAGTCTTCTAGTTTGTCTCAGGAATATGTTTAAAAACAAAATCTTATTTATATATGGCAACGCCAAATATACAATCTCACAATTTCTATGTTTTCCATTTCATTAAACTGTACATTCAATAACAAAAATTTGAAATAAACCAATAAGAGTCAAACGATACAACAACTTAAACGAAATTTAAATGTAATCGAGAAATATTGTAATTATCTTTTTATCGCGGTGATAGCAAAAACTTGGCTTGAAAAACGAGTAAACGAAGAGATTGGACGAGGACAAGATTAAATATTCGAGGCTACTCTATGTCCTTAACAGGGCCGCAACAACATTTTTATAAATCATACATTATAATTTATTAGCTATAAATTAAAGATTAGCGTTTCCTTAGAGAGATCCAGCTCTAAGAAAACTAGCAGCTGTTCAGAAAATACATTTTAAACAGATATAGGACTTACTTGATAGTAGATATTAATCTTAACCACAGAGTAATAAATAATTAGATGTTACAGTTTTTATTACAATAACAATATTTGTAGTATATATGTCTGTTTAAAAAGACATATAAACTACAAAATCTGTGTCTAATTAGCATTTAATAATTCTTGCCTTATTTTTTCATAGTGTTAATCGCGGTAATTGCCTAGATGATAACGTTATCATATCTTGAAGAGTACCGTATTTATGAGGCGTACTTAAGTAAAAGATACGAATATTTCTTAAGAGTGTAACCATACATTTCTACTTTGTACACCAAATACACTCGGATAATCGTTTCTTGGCAAACCTTTGAAAAATAATTTTAAGAAAATAAATTGCAAAAAGTTCTTATATATATTATTAATATTAATAGGTGATGTTCCTGTAATACATAGAAGATGAATGTTATTTTATGAAAAAAGAGTGGTGATAATTGGACGCACGTCAATGGTCTCACAGCTCCTAAACAAATGTACCAACCGTGATACCGTTTTTTAATTTAAAAACTGATAAATGGAGCTGATTTTAAGCTGAGTTATTTGTGTTGGGGTTAACTAAAAAATTATAATTTACTTGTTATACTTAAAAGATTGTGTAATTAAGATAGTGTGCAAGTGAATATTTCTATTACTATTATCTAAATATTATTAAAATATCGGTTTCGCTGGCAACCCTGATATGCCGCAACGTCCGGCGTGGGAACCGCGAACAGGTGTAAGTCTGTCACCGCTACTTGTTCTGAATCTGTGTAATGAGTTTAAGAAAATTATGCACAAATACGCGACTTTAGTACGTCTCTCCTCATTTGCATAATGCTTCTTTAAGTATAACTTACCTGGCTGTCGAATTTTGTGAATCGTTTGTTGGTTGTATGCAATAAGTTTATTTATTTTCAACATAATGAGGACGTTGTATTATTGAAGCGGACGAGTAAGAAGTCGAATTCAAAAAAAATGCATATTATTTTGAAATTACAGGTTTAAGTAATTACAAATATAGTACCCCGAAACTTCATAAGACATAATTTAAAAAAAAACATAAATATTATTGATTCCAAGGATCGTCGTATTTTAATTATTAATTTTTAATATTTAAATCGTATTTTTCGATTCCAAATGAACCATGTTATACCAGAAGCAATATCTACATTTTAGAATACACCTGGCAATTTTATTACTTCCCAACGAAATATTTGAAATAACTAAAACAACAGAAGTGTGAATGAGAAGAATGTTAACTTGTTTAATACATTCTGTAGTATCGATCATAGTTTTATCGCCTATAGATTAATTTAAAACTAGTTACAAACACCTATATAAGAAGCATCCTGTGTGGAAGCTTTAAAAAATATTGCGAATGAATAAAAAACGCATTTATTGTGTAACTAATGTGTGGGAACGTTGGACAGGTGTAGCGCCTGAGGAAATCACTGCGGGCTTCTGTACGCTGATCAGCGGAACTACTAATTTATATTACGCTTCGATATAACATTGCGATCTTGGCATAGGGATAAGCCGTACATTAAGATATTGTCAACCAGCTTAGAACCTATATTCAAGTAGCTAGGGAAAGTATTTATGAGATTAAAACCCAACGAATGCCATAGATAATGTGTCTACGTCGTTATGTAGTGCTACGAATAAGTAAACGCTTTGGCGCTTGCTAATTTAAGAGTCTTTATTGTTGTCAATTTACGTGAAGACCACGTTCCAGTAAAACTTTCTTGTTGTATTCATGCCTAGTTTCACAAGTCTGAACTCGTAATCAATTTTATTATTTCTATAAGCATGTGATTCGTACAGTAAACTTTTAAGTATCAAATGAGGTGGATTTTGTAAAAGTATATATTTTATTCCGACCAGGTAATGTACGATTAGATGGCGATGTCGTGAAGTGCTTTGGTGATCGTTCCGATTTTAGTGTATGGGAATCTGAATGGTCGAAATAAAAAGACGATAGGGCTCTATTGATGAATGAATGGTGTTGAGCTAAGGTATTATATTAGTGAAATCAGCTAGTTTGTACTTACGTAAAAAAATAGTTGCCTAAATCCCATTACAGTTCTTAATATTTTTGTTTACCAATTAATTCAATTTTTCACAATCTTTTTTTCTTTTTTGTAGTCAGCATACAATATCTATAAGAGTTTAAAATATATTTTATCTATGAATAGATCTCTTTTGAAACTTGTCTTGATTATATTATGTTGTTTTCCACATATTAATTATTGTTATTTTCATTTTATTATAAATATAAATATGCAATTAGTAAGAATATTAAATATTTAGTACTGTAATAAAAGTACATACATTGAGGAAACATTTATGACTTGGACGAAGAATTCGTATGGCTATTAATTAAATTGAACATTAAATCTCAAAATGATCTTAAAGATTTCCTCTTTACCAAAGTATCTACAGGGACAGACGGACACATTCTTTTCACATATATTAGTAATGATATTTAATGTTATGTTTTGCTTAAACAATAATTTTCAACAAGTATGCTTATTCATACATTTTCTTACGATCAAGATGAAGAAAGTAAAATATTCCCATAATTATCATTGAGTACGTTATAAACAGAAGAAATCGTGGGAATCGCTGGCAGGTGAACGTAACAATTATAATATCAATTGTGTTTTTTTTAATAAACCTAATTCGTTTCATAGATACGGAGTTAGATACCTTTAGGTGTTCCCGTTATTAATAAAAGTATTTTTGATCTAAAAACGTATTCAAGTATTAACTAAGTTTTTGAATATATTTTTAATAAACTTAATACGGTATTACTTAGAATTAGAATTTATTATGAAGTAATAAAGGGAGGTAAGGTTTTGTCAAAAAATTGAGGTTTTGACGGTTGCAATACTAACCAATTGTGAATTCTTGCATGATGTCCTTGAATCCAATATTTACTTACAATTTCCCGGTTTATAAACGTATAGAATTAATGTGGTCAAAATTAAGAAAAAAAAATTCTGTACGTTTTAAATTTATACACACGGAGTTTTAAAACAATTTTTCAGACGAGCAACGAAAGAAATAATTACATATAGCAACAACTTTTACGGTGTATTACCATTAACAGAAGAAAAAGTCTAGATATCGTAATAAAGCACAGATAGAATTGAGTCACCGTGGGAAGCAGTGCAGGTGATGGCGCCAGAGCAACTCATATACATTACCTGCATCATAAGTGACTCAGTAAATAAAATTACAGTCCCACAATACCTTAAAAGCGCTCATTTTACAGCGTTAAACTTAAACCGATTTCCATAAATAGTATAAAAATGCGGATAACAAACATTTATTGCTTCTTTAATTTCACAATTTATTTTAACTACAAAATCTTCATGAACACAGGACAAATAAGTACATAAAAATAAGAACGTTAAATGAATTTTACATATATAACTGTATATACTCGTTTTCTTTGACGAAATACAAATATATTACGCATATTGCTAGCCAATTATGTTTCGCTTTTCTATAGTTATTATGCTGGCGAGGAACATATGCTCTCAGAGTAATAGAAGAAAATACCCTATAAAACCTCCCCGGTTTTTCGACATTTCCACCGTGCGCAGGGCAATGGGATCGCGGTTGCAAAACTACAATGGCAACTTACTTCTAAAAAATTTAGATGGCGTTGAATCGTTACATTATCAAATAAGACTTGTGCCCTACTAAAATGAAAAACAGTATATTGAAATAACAAATAATAAATTATATAACAAATAGCGAGCAAGGTTCAAAGTAATATTGATGTATGCATATCATTGATTAATTAATAATGTGTAGGTAATAATTAACTATGTTAATAATTCTAAAGTTCATTAGTTACAAGTGAACATCTGGCTTGTCAAAGGCCACTGGGTCCAACGACATTCGATTCCTTTAAAGAAAAATAAGCATATGAAGTTTAAGACTCTGTGACGATTGTGATTGCTGCAAATTTGAAGTAAACTAATTAAAGACTAATATTAACTAACTAACGTATATGTATATAGGTAATAATAACTTTTATACCAACTTAGAAAAAAATGGTTCTAATAGATCGATTCAAAAGAATCCATATAATCCCATTTTTCTCGTGACATGAACTGAGTCAAAGCGCTATACATTCGAGCGTTTAATAATTTGTAATACTGATTTTATTGTACTGTGCGTTTTATTAATAAGTATCGTTGATGTAATCATGTGCCTTGTTTGTTACACAATTAACAGCGTATCTAGATACTCTAGTTTTTATAGCATATAAATGTATACAAACTTTTTTATCACTATAAATAAAATATTTACTCTATTATAGAACAGCACACTCGCTATGCGAATGATCCTAAGTTGATTCGTTCAATATTTACGTAAACGTTGTTTTGGTTATTGCTAAAACTGTACATGAGTTTTAAATTGATCCACTAAGACATTTTGTATATACTTTAAAGAAAGATTCCGCAAATTGTAACATTTTTACATTGTTTTTCCACGATGTTCTTGAGGCTTCTAATAGTTTCACCAAAACTTGTTAAGTCACATAGTTTCCAATGCAATTAATTATCTACTTAAAACTTAGATGATTATAAGTTTTTAACATAGCTCCACTATTCACGTCATGGTATTCGAGAAAAGACAGCTTACAGATAATAATTTTAAAAAGTACTACATATCCTTGATAATGGCGTTTTGCTCTATTTTACCAAACAAATAAACATTATATCGATATGGTACACGAAACGTTATTTCTGTTATATGAATTAGTTTACAGAAGGTAAACAATGTTCGTATCAACAAATTTCGACTTCGAATGGAATCTGACTGACGTGTAACATTTATTAGGTATGTAATTGTTATTAATACAAGCTAATATCGTTTTGAACTAAACTATGAAGGTATTAACATACATTGTCTTCGATTGACGATTACAATCGTTGATGAACGTGTTGCTTGTGTAATATTTATTTTATTTGTGACGGCTTTGGAAAATTGTCGTTAAACATTATGGAGAAATTGATAAATTCTATTTTAGAAGATATCAGTGTCCTATCTTAACTTTGTGATAGGAGAAATATCGACATTTTGACGTAATGTGAATTGCTCTCGTCTGATCTTAAGATAAAAAAAAAACAGGGAAAATGAAAAATGGTATAGGTTTTCAGTTCTTGATGAAACGATCGCACGTTAACTTTACGATTTTTCCATTCACACAATGTACGTATATTATTTAAGAATCAATTAAACGAACCTCTATGTCGCAGAACAGATTACACTAAATATGACCGACTTCATTACCGGCCACACGCGTTGTGCATTCGTCCTAATATCCATTGTTTTGTTACAGTACTATAATTAAACTGAAGGCGATTTTCACGGGACTAACCGCCACCGATGCCAACGGCGTGCGGCCATGCTTAATTTCCTCAGTTACTCAATAAAACACCGTATGTTTGTACTGAAAATACATTTACTGTCAGATGTTTGATCAAACCGTTTTAATGGAGTTGGAAAAATAACGCTTTGTATACAATTTATGGTGTTGAACGAGCAATCTTTAAACTGTTCGTTTAGACAGATTTTATCGCATTGTTGGAATATAAAATGATGTATTTAATTGTAAATGTGGCGGTGAACAGATATTTTCCGAACAGTTTGAAGGGAGTCTATTTTCGTCATTGGTCAGATAAAAATATACATAATATTTTATACATAGAGAAAGTAAACATTCGTATATAAAAGTTTTTAAGGTACTGTTAGCTGTCAACTTTAATCTATACTAATATTATAAAGCTTGTTTGTTAGCTTGTTTGATAGCGCTAATCTCAGGAACCGCTAGTATAATTTGAGAAATTATTTCTGTGTCGGATAGTATATTTATCGAGGAAATCTATAGACTATATTATATTTTAAAAACATTAGGGATCATTACTAAAAGTCCATTAAGTTAACCCAAGGTGTAAAAATCGGAATAAACGCGAGTGAAGGCACTGGTAGAAGCTAGTAATGAAATAAAAACTAGTTAAGATACGTATTTACAGGAAACGAAATGTCGTGATGACTTAAAAAATAGTCTATTTAACAATATTATATTTTGCTACTAAAGGATTACATATTATAAAATGAGTCTCATACTGTGTCCGTCTTTAAAAATGTGCCCAAGTCAGTCTACGATTGCGTTCCGTGCGTAGACTGCCTGTTAAAAAAGAATCTATCAATTGGTTGTTAAATTTTGAAAACAAACGATTCAATTTCATGGTACAGTAGATTCAGCTGTGAAGCGTGGAGGTTAGTTGACCATCGTTACGGATATCCTTTTAATGACGAATCACCCAAAACCACCGTGAGATCTTTATTTTTAAGGTCAAATTATTAAATCAGAAAATATTAGAAAAAATCAAGTTAAAACAATAATGCCATATTCTGTTTAGGAATATATTCTATACATTTTCTTCTTGATAACTTTAGTATGTTATTAAGTAGGTAATTAAGTTCCATACAGGTCACGTACCATCGTTCATACATAGGAAATTCCTGAAGTGCTATAATGTGCGTTTCAATTCAGTCCGAATGCTCGATACAGAAATAAATAGATTGACGTCATATTATTGAATAATTAGTGACGTCAGACTGAGCTTTCACCTATCATCGAGTGAATCCCAACTCTGTTGATGACACATATAAAAAATAATTACGACCAATATATTACTATGATTAAATCACGTATGTTAATGTATCATAGCTAAACCTCTCTCTAATGTATTCATAACAGCCATGTATAATCCAGTAATTTACAATAAACTAAGTGTTAATGAAACAGACATCCGCATCGCCTGCATGACTAAATTGACGATTAGACATTCACTAATTAAGAAATTATAATTGAAACTATTATATAATATGCAAATTTAAGAAATTTTTATTCAAAACTCATTACGATTGATTTACTCTGGTCAAACAAATGTGTTAGGAGCTATTTTGCTAAATATATTATCAACATGTAAAATTGTCTTTGGAAAGATTAATAGAGTATAGAGTTTATGAACTTGCAATTGATTACTAATAACATGTGGATGCTAGAGATTTGAGTTGCTTTCGATCCCCTGTACAGTTTTCAAAGGTTTTCGTTGTAACATTCTATTGTAAGGGTGTGACCATTTGTTACAGCTGATATCTAGTCTATTTGCTTTATTAGGCTTTATAAAAAGCTAATAATAGTAAAAGTGCAATTAGATTTTGTTGTACATCTGTATGAGTCTAATAATAGTCGACAATAACAAACAGTGGGCAACAATGGGTCTCACAGATGTGTTGGCGCCGTGCAGCTGCGCGTGCGCTTCTATTGGGTCAACAAATGGGCACACCGTTCAGCGTACAACGGTACTGGCATACAACTACGAAATATTTATGTTTAACACAACATTTTATGGACATACTAAGGAGCAATGTTGCCATACGAGACCTACTTTGAGCTTGGACTTTTAATCTTTTCACATTATTGTTTTAATCTCAAATATACATTTTTGTATTCCTCAGAAACACTTTTGTGTTCTGAAATCATGTTCTGTAATACAAGATAGTGAATTTTATATCTTCATTATGCGTTTAACGTCTACTTTTGACTTTAAGAGTATACAGTATACGTTACTATATTTACAACCTGTTTATCTGTCCCATACTTTTGTAATGTATCTGTTATGTTTCCTGATAATTTAAATAGAAAGCTAACTTTTCTAATCTTATCGAATTTTAGTTACCTTTTAGAATAAACATCTAATTAATCCTGTATTGAGTGTTGCATAGCACGCATTTAAACATCGAACGTCCTTGTTACGGTCGAATCACTCTGAATGCCGCTTTAAATATGCTCTGCAGTACTGTCATTTGACTCTGTATAAGGCACAGTATCATCTCGTGACTTATCTCTAAAAAACCGCAGTTCCATTTTTGATTCCCATATAGAACGCAATGAAACCATAAATCGGGATACGGCACGTCAACAATACATCGACAACGTATTTTAGCATCTGTCGGTAGCAGCCGCCAGTGACATGTGCTATAAAACAAAACCCACCATGGGTGAGGGGTGAGATTTCCTCTACCAGGTGAGAGTAACTTCACATATGTTGCCACGTGTGGGGAACCCCTTTACAGGTGCTGCTTACGTGAATGAACTCTTTGTCGCCCGCTCATTGACAACTGTGGC
>JAOSYY010000012.1:2180158-2198840 GCA_025727935.1 Hebomoia glaucippe
ATTTGTTTATATAATTTTCCTATTAATGTTATGTAATAGTTGTTATTTAACATATGTATCTAAATACAGAAGTTCACGGCCGAAACATGATTTTGATTTTCTACAAGAACTTGTTAATAATAAAACTAAAGTAATTTTAGTGATTCCCATAAAGTATGGAATCTCATTTGAATTGTAATATTCTATGATTTATAATCAACCCATGTTTTCATTACTTCAAAAGTTTAAGAACCCTTGCTTTAAAGATGTACTTCATACAGATAAGATGATACAGACAACAACGACGACAGACAAGATTATGATCCGCCAAATGTTTTATGAGCCAAGCAATTATTTAAGAATCTCTTCAAAGAATCCAAACATTTCATCGACAGTATTGTTTTTTTTTTTTTGTAAATTTCTATTATTAGTTTTAAAACATTTCAGTTTGCGGATAGATTAAATAATACAACAAAAGTGTCAATTTTACAGAAGAGCACGTTAAAAAAAACAGTAAAGCAAAGCAGCAAATTCATAATTTAAATTAAATTTTCAAGGAATAAAATTTTTGTTATCATTCGAACATTAAATCTTACAAAATATATTATTCACTTATAACCACATTTTAAA
The DNA here is from genome assembly GCA_025727935.1 of Hebomoia glaucippe. Lineage (NCBI taxonomy): Eukaryota > Metazoa > Arthropoda > Insecta > Lepidoptera > Pieridae > Hebomoia > Hebomoia glaucippe. The sequence continues at coordinate 2,180,768 of JAOSYY010000012.1, forward strand.
CATGTTTACTATGCAAAACCGTCTTTTTTAATTTCGTTCAATAGACATTAAACCATCGAACTCATAAGCGAATTACTCAAAATTAATACTTAATTCTTGTTTTCTTATATAAGCAGAATTATTTTAAATGCCAGAACCGGTATTCAAAATTAACAACAAGTATTTAGTATTTACGATCCATCAATGTCAGCTGTTCCGGATGTCAGTTTTTCTGCGGGAAATACGCGGCAACGATTAGAATATTGCGATAAATATTGCGTTAGCGCAGGTCAGAGGTTGAGACCACATTCCATTATCGACATGCTAATTCATTCAACAGCTGCCTCTATCAAAACAATAATGCTGATATCCAATTCCAAATTCAAACGCGTTTTGACTCCACATGCTTAATATCGTTGGAATATATTTTGCATTTACTGTGATTATAATATTTTACGGTATCTCTCTTCATTTTTCACTGATTCTATAAAACTTATTTATTCTTAAATTTTAAATTCACAATAATCCAATTATATAATCAATTATATTATCTTTCAATTATATTATCTTGAATTTACGGGAGTGTCACAAATTTAAAAAAAGACACTAATTTAGTAGTATAAATAATTGGGTTTTAAATACTTAATTACGTTTGTAATTATTTTCTTCTTTATTTAATTGACTGAAGTTTCTCCTCAAGCGAACTTTGAATATGGTAGAGGGATAATTGGAAAATCAATAATTTTTAATTGTTGTCGGATATCGTATTAAGACCTGGTAAATTAAATATTTCCAAAGATTCAATATATTGAGTAAAAAATGTATTTTTTTAGATAATTTCGACACTGGCATAGCATCTGGGGAACTAGAATCAGTAGTTATGTTTACTAACATCTACTGCGCTTGCGCAGACCCGCACGTGGCCCTGACAGCCCTACAAAAACCAGATCAACTATTTATATTCTGATCTTGTACAGGACACCATCACTCAAAAGACAAACAATTATACATTAAAATTTATACTCTCGTTATTCCGATTAAATTACATTAAAGACTATATTGATTTACTTTAAAATTTATACATAAATAAATACCTAATTATCCACCAATCTAGATAATAAAATACCAATTAAGCGCGTTAGCAGCAGCTTATATTTATATTTAACGAAGTTAACTAACACTAACACTGTGCTGTATATTGATAGTTAACCAAACTATTTTCTTACGATTTCAATTGTTGTACAAAATTAATATATCAATTTAAACTTCTTTGATGACTCAGATGTTTTTTTAAATTTTGTAATATTGTGGTTTAAAACCATCCTTGTATCATGACGAAAAAGAATTAATTAAAATGAGACATCTTTTCCTAAGGTTTAGCGAGGCCAATATAGATTATTTAGGTAACTGCGTAGAAGCGTTTAAGTTACTGTATTTTTTCTTCCAGATTTAAGTATCAATTCATGTTGCGTCACATTGACGAATGCCATTTGCAATCGACTCCTGAACGTCAATACCTACTTGTTTTTGTAATTTCAAATCCGCCTGCATGAATAATAAATTTGCTTAGTAAATAACAACGTATTTGTGTAAGCAAATTTATAATCTAAACACGAAAAATTAATAAAATTGAAACTAAAGTTACTACTTATACTAATGTCATGTAATTTATTTTTGGAAACGTCTAATAATGTTTAAACTCTTATAAAAGTAAAAGTTCAGTAAAATCTATTGATTTAAATAAAATAAAATTCTCCGTCTATAATATAAAAAGTACCGTAAATTTTTAAGTGCATATCAATGTATATACAGTATTTAATATAAAAACACAATTTATATAATTTTTGTCTATCATTTTCTTGAGTTAAACCTTCGAAAAGGCAGGATTGACTATGAGTAGACTGGAGGGCAAATAGGTTATATTATTAAGCTAGTTTCTTCATTCATAAAAATTATAAGGGTGAAACCGCATACCACGTATTCAATATAAATAATTCTAAATTTATATTCGTTATAAATCGGAATTTAAAAAAGTGTTTTTTTTTTTTATTTTAATTTTCCGATTTTAAACTTACCTCTATTGAAAACATTATAAGAACATTGTACATTTTACGAATAATCAACACACTGTGACTTAATTCTTCTAGTTATAGATATTTTTAACATACGTTCTGTTTGAAAAGTGATAAAGTAGCGTACAATACAAGAATTCAAAGTTGGCATAATGCTAACAAGTGTCATCGAAATTGACGTGAGCTGACGAGGTTTGTGCCTGGGCCGGCAACTACAAAGCGATGTTCGCAACCGCGACGTCAGCTCCTATTATAAAGACAATAGAATAACGTATTCCACACTCACTACACGTTGACCGAGCCGTGCTTTATCTGAAATTCGACCCTCGTTCTACAGTGACGTGACAGAGATCTCAAAGATTGCTCTATATGCGAATGTTGTAATTTTTCTGTAATGCATCAAATATTTCATAAGCAATTTTTTTTATTTTTAAATTTCGTAAAAACGGTTGTCTCTGGCAAATAGGTCCTACACGAACTGGCTGATCTTGATAAAACCGTGTAGGTCTGTGACTTTGTAGCACCTATTCGAATGGTGCGATTTAAGTGCGAATTTTTACATGAAAGTCGACGCAATCGCGACGACCTTTAACTAATTATATTAAGATTTGTTCAGGTGTTTGATGCTAACGAGTTCATGCCATAAATTCTCAATTGTTCTCACCTTGATAAATTCCGTATATGTGCCAAAAATGTTAATTAGCATTTTTGGGATTCCAATAAACAATTTACCAAAACGCCAAATTTGTGTTATATGCAACTAGTGGCGTCCCGCGGTTTTAGTCGAGTTGACGTTCCCTATAGGTACATGATGATGCAATAAAAGTAATCTATCTTATCAAAATCGGTCCAACCGTTACAGAACTTATTAACTGCCAGTTTCTGGGGAAAAAAGGTTTGTTAACTTCTAGGTTACGTTCTCATAGATAGGTCTAGGTAACATGAAATCTTCACTCGGTACATACAATAAAAATATGCGAACGTGAATCGTCACTAAAACAGTCAATCAAAGGCAGCTTAATAAGCATATCGTTAGCAAATGTCGGGCATATGCGCGTCTGGGCAGCACGTGGCATGCCGGCTTGGTGAATGCCAGCACTGTTTGCATCACATTTGATGCTCACATGCCTTGCTATTTATCTTCACACATGGCCTATGGTGATGCATAACTGTCGATTGGACTAATGTTTATCATCTCAGCTTCTTATCTCTGGACTTCATGTAGGTATTCATTTCTAGAGGGCACTAGCCTAGTCGGTAATGCAATTGCGATTGTCGTCGCAATCGGAATAGAAGTTGCATTTTCAAATTTGTGATTTGTGTACTGCTTCCTTTAAGAGCTGTCTGTTTTCGAACAAGTTTCAAAATCAGGAATTTTGAAACACTTTTGAAAGATAAGAAAACTATTTATTTCTTGAAACTACTAATGTCATCGAACGCTATGTACTGATAAGTAGTGAAATGTGGCACCGCTCATAGGAATTTTTTATTTAAAAGATAAACTTCCTTCTTAAAAGTAACTAGAACCTGTGGTCATTTTGCAACAGTCCACAATTATAATATAATATCTGTATTAAAAGTAACCTCGATTGAAATTGCAAGCCACGCCGTCCTCATATGCAAACAGGACACGACTAGCATCGTCCGCCGGATGTCGTCGTATATAAAAATATATTATCGTCAGAGCCTTCAAACAGGTAATTATTATTCAAATCATAGCATAATGATCTTGGTGTATGTATATAGTGGTAGATATTAAAAGATATGACAACATACTATGAAGCACTTGCTGAGATGTTTTATTTCGAAATATTACTCGTTTTATTACAAGTTCATGTTATTTTTCAACTGGTTTGACAACAATTCTTGACAAATCCTACTTCTACTTATATTTTTGGTAGTTAGCGACAATATTACGTCGAAACTGCACCTATGTGTATTTTAATTATATTGTATATATAATAGTTCAGTTTTTATTAAATTATTTAAAGTATAAGGAACAAAAATTATGTATTTTATTCACAAGCAAGTTTAATAATTTAAAATAATCTTCAAACTACAGATATAGACAATCTAAGAGTTCTTTCAACACCATTTAAATAAGATTTAAAAAAGAAGACTATTAATACGATTCGTGTATGTATCTGTATAAAATTATTAAACGGCCCCTCGAATTTAATTTTCACGTGCGCCGAGAAAGATGCCTATATCTATTTTCTTCACGGCGGACGTTAATGATGATGAAAACGACAGTTTCACCGTGTTCGTGGTGACGTACGTCACTTAACAAAGATCCACGATACTCTCCGCATTTGACTTGTCAGTTTCGCTGCCAGTAATAAAATTGGTAACAAGTATATAGGAAGTAACCTAGTTTCTGAGATCTTTTTCTGTCTACTGATGACATATGGTTGGTATGTTTGTATCTGTTCGTAAAGATGAAGAGTCATTTTGATTTTCCATTTCCAACAAACAAATTATTATGATTTTTTTTTCGTTTAAAATAATAATAATAAAGCTGTGAATTGGTATCTATTATGCAGATTTAAAAACTAGAACCAAGAAGACTTTGAAATGGAGAATAATACCTTCGTTTAAAATTTAAAAAAGGAATTTACCGATGTTTCTTGTAATCCAACAGTTCTAAAAAGCCGACATCTGGAAGGCAGATACATTTTCGACGCTTTCCCAAAATGCTGCGATCCAGATGGATGTGAGAACAGACGAACTTATTTATTAAGAAGCTCATTTATTTCACAAAGAACTAATAAGGCTATAAAATATAAGTTAAACAGATTTTTAACAGTACAATGGATACTATTATTCTCACAGAGGCAGCTTTAATTGCCTCTATCCCGTTTTATCAGTGAAATGTACTATGATGTAATCACTTAGAAAATATACGTGCATTTAGTCCTTCAAATATTTATCTTCAGATATTTTTCCTAAGATATTTCCAAAGTAATGCTGAAACGGCATTACTGTTGGCTACGTAAACATGACGTATCTTAGTGCACAAGCACTTACATACAAACAAAGATATAGTTAATTTTTTATTATGATACAGATATCGCATTAAAAACCGACTCAAAATACGCTCGTATGATAAGAAATTTCAAATGGCGTAAACATTTATACTAATTTAATAATATACATAAGAATACATAGAAAATTAAATCTCTTTTTTTTAAAGTAGTCTAAAAATATACCGACCTGCAATTGTCATTCAACATATAATGCGCATTTCGTAAAGCAACAAGTGGTTGCAATTAAACAGAGAACAGCTCAAAATAAATGAGTTTACTAAGCGTATTTTTAAAGACTACACAGCATTGTATTTTATAATGATCGAATATATTTAGCGGTATAATCGTGCACACGTGTGTCTCCCAGCTGTGTGCACGTGTGAAGCTCCACTCGCTTGTACCTGGTAGAGCCTGTGTCATCATTATTAGCGAAAGCTACGTAATAAAATCACCATCTATCTATTCATTATCACGAACTCATTTAACCGTTTAAATGTGGGAATTTCACATTTTGCGAAATACGTTCTTCCTCTGAACTAACTCAGATGTCATAATGATCGTAATATGAGTGTTTTATAGAAAATTGTGAATTTTGCTTTAAATAATCATGTATAAGAGTTGTTTTAAATTATCTACTTACGTTTTTCATTACTGTTTAATTATCGGGATAACCCAAGAAACGTTTGATTTTGTACGACAAAATTTAAAACATTTCTATCGAAATATACAGAGGCGCTTATAATATTATAAAGTATAATATACATTATAAAATTATAATATATATTGTAAAACATATAAAAATATGAGAATATTTTGTGAAAAAAGATTGCTCTCAATACGCGTATTATTTAATTTATTTAAACCATTGAAGTTACGATGACCTCGTTTCATGTCTGTTGGTCGTTTACCACATAAATAAGTTTATGATTAACCAACTAATTAAACTGATACGTATTTATTACAAGCGTATCAAGTATCGACGGAGTGATATCGGCGCGAAATCTCTCATTTAATAGATAGCGCTACCGGCGCTCTTGAACCATCTGTCAACATTTTGTGTTTACTTTTAGCAAATATCTATTAGGAAGCTTGTTGTTTGAAATATTATTTTTTGATATGTATAATACAAAAATAAATGTATTTTGTTAATCTTAATAAGGCCGGCAGCAGAACAACATTATGAGAATAATAATAGATGTGATATGACTAAGTTTGGCTATGTGTCTCCTAGATCTACTGGTTTGGCCTGAGGTGCCCATGGGCGACAGGACTCGATTAACTCCAGGTGAACTGTCAACTCGTTAGCCTTCCTGTAGTTAAAAAAACCTTTGTATCACATATATACTGAAACTCATATAAAATATATAAATGTGATTTTATATGCAGATACGTAGCGCTGGTAACATCGTCTCTATATAAGAATCTCAAATTTACGTTTTTGTCTAAGTATCATTTGACACGTAACAAAAATTTGCAAATGGACAGCTTAAATGAACTACATAGAAAAATCGATACCTGAAACAAAAAGAAAACTGCCGACAGACACAAAAAAAAATATTTACGTGACTTATTTTGTCTTAACTTCAAAAAATTAAGAGTTTTACATACAAATTTCATTCCAAGTTTAATCAAACTAAAAATCCTTTTCCCATGTCCCACATATCCGTATATCGTAATAGATTTGTCCTGATTTACACAAATGTTACAGACAAATATAATACAACATTGAAATATATATTTATTTCTAAAAATATGTTAGTGGAATCCTAACAAATTATTTACAAAGATCGGTGTTAAGTTACTGTAAACGCAATAAAGCTTAACTTTATCAAACAAAATTTATTTTGTTTTAATCATAGTTTTTATCACATGTACTAATAGATATCTTTATTAACCTTCTTATAACTGTCGCAACTTCATCAAGGCCGTCATCGAAGTGCAAATGTACTCAAAGCACTAACCATAATAATACAATTCACTGATAAAGATAATACTGAAATCACAGTTTAATTCTTGCTATAGATAGACGTGTAACAAGATTATAATCAATTATATAGAGGTGCCCTGCGATTTCACTTGCTTTAATAATATGTAATAATTATTTTATTCGCCACAAATTAAAAAACTTGTCCGTAAAATTGTTGAACAGAATTTCATGAGTTTTAACGTTTTTAAAGCTCTCCATATTTTAGAAAAATAGTAAAATCTTTTGTCCTTATTACATAGTTAATGTTTCAATTAATATCCCATCAAAATGCGTTCAGTACTTTTGGAGACTAGCCGAAATTAACAGACAGGCGAAGATTATTTAAATTAGAATTTTATTTTTAACTAACGTACCGTATATATTTCTAACAAAAATTTAATTTTTAATTTACTAATATATACTTCGATTGTCTATAACAATATTATAAAGAGTTTCTTTGTTTGAACGCTTTAACCTCAGGAACCGCTCCGATTTGAAAAATTCTTTCAGTCTTCGATCATTTATCGAGGAAAGCTATAGGCTATATTCAATTTTCAAAACAATTAGGGATCCTAACTAAAAGTCCAATAATGTAACTCAAGTTGAAAAATCGAAATGATCGCGAGCGAAGCCACTGGTAGAAGCTAGTGCTAAATAATATCATTTTTTTTTTAGAATATAATACTTTTACATTATCTATTGTTATATGAAAATGTTTTTAACATCCAAGCTGGTGTTTGTTGCGTTATCAGTATGCTATAGTACCATATGCTAAGCTCTTGATAACTCAGCAATGTGGAGCCCAGATTTGCGACAACCGTAGCTGTTTCCTTGCACGTGCACTACAGGAACGTCGCTTGCAGCGCACATGGAGATAACGACTAGTTTTATGAAATGTTTTACAACAAACGATTACAGCTTTCTAAAGAAAGGTGATCGCCAAATGTTGCTTCCGCCAAAGCTTCTGATCATCATAAAACAGTCACGCAGATGTTTTGTTGCTTGTAAATGTTATGACTACCCAAATGTGTACAGATATATTGGACCAGACAAATTTTTTCTAACACGGAAATTTTGTAACAATTCTTCTATGGACACGTGATATGAATATCTATGACCAGAACTGAGGAGTGTGATAACAAAACAAAGGCATTTTTTTAAAGTAAATGATAGTATATAAGGCAATAATATAAGAAACACAATTTATAAAATTTTGTCTGACTGTTCGTTGTAATTCTTTAAAAAGCCTAGACTGATTTTAATGGGACTCCCACAAGTAGTTTTATGGAATGTCTTAAGCTTCTTTTACTTTATCACCAGCATCATAAAACCCATCATCTTCGTGGGTAAAACTTCAGTCACGGCTATCGTCATCGTCTCTAAAATAGAGTATATTTTTAGTGTTGACACGAATGAAAAGAAGGAGAACGACTAGTTCACAAAATAACTGTGTGAAATTGAAAATGAATGTACCTTCTAATACTGTGTTCCAAATAAAAACGGACTTTGAAATGACGATGCATTCAAAATATATGACGTAAATTAATAATTTCACTGACGAGATGCGTCATAATGACACGATAGGCAGCATTCTCCCTAATCAAGTGTCCGAACAAAGATACAAGGAACAAACTTACATGGAATTACGCAAATCCGGTTCTGTACCTTTTATACTCTTCGCAAGACAGCTAATAAAATTGTCGTCTAACTTCGCGGCAGTCTTTCCCCTTTGATTATTTTTCATAACAAATAATCTTACATCATTTTTCATTGCGTCAACCAGGAGCTCCTTGATACTCTCTAAGGGTTGTCGGCGATTGCAATCTATACCATTAAAAATTATATATATTTGTTGGAAATATCAAAATAACACTTCTTTTCTAAATACATATGAAATAACTGACGATATACACATTATAACAGAATTAATAAAAATTTTTTCTGTTTGTTGATTGCATGTTCAGGTTTTTTTTCGAAATGGCTGGCCCAATTTTAGCAAGATTTTATGAGATATCAGATTTTATTGCGGGTGGGTTCTTTATTATAAAAAAAATATTTACAGTTCCACACAAAATCGTAAAAACTTAAAGTTTATGGGTCAGTGTTAATATATACGTAGGAATTTGTTTGGTGTCCTATGTTACTCAAAGTAATTTAAAGAAAATATTGAGGTGGATAACACCTTCAGTGCACGACTATATCATGAAAGATTTCACAATGGTTCGTATTCAAAAAAAAAAAGATTTTGAAAACTATTATTCATTGAGCTGTAAATCGAAAAAGATTTTATAATTTTGCTGGGTTTCGACCTACATCATCCGTCCGTATTTCATTTTCCCTCTTAAACGGGAAAATATCTGCGCAACTGCCACAGACTACTTGCTACGTCAGAGAAACTTCTACATTCATTATATATTATTTATTTTCTATTATCATTTTCATTTTGCACATCCCTAATTTCATATATCAAAGCAACTGTTAAATAAAGAAAAGGCCAATGAATATTTTTAAAGACGTGTCCAGTGTTGCGGGAAATACATTTCATCTCATCGTCAAAACTCTTATCACAGCGTTATTTTAATATCACCATAAATTCTAGCATATAAAGTTAAATTTACATTGAACGAATTCGTTGCAGACAATTTTGAATCATTTGCTTTTGTAATTGGGATTAAATTCCGTTGAAATTCTCCCTCGAACGAAAGTCATCAAAGTAGTGTAACTAACAAGGAGATCTGCTAGGCGATAGGCCTTTCTTGTCTTTTTCTTATGCAAATATTGACACAATGTTGCTATCATTAATCAGCCGAAATGCCAGGGGACTTTGCCCATATGTCCACGTGCATTTATAAGATGACCTACACAGGGCCTTTTAATCATTCCTCTTATATTTGTCAGATGAATTCTTTAAAACGATGATAAATAATCTTTCAGCGGTCTTTCATTCTTTATCAGTTTTTATAATAAATGACGGTCACTTGTATGTAGATAGCAAGACTTTTTTATACAATAGGAAGACAAGCGAGCATACAGTACGCCTATAGTACGTGATTCTTGTCGCCCATGGGCACCTCCAAGACCAGGAGATCTAGGACACGCGTTGCCAACCTTTAGATCGTCGCCGTATTACATCATTTGTCATTTTTAGTGACGTTCTGCTACCTACCTTATTTTGTTTTTACTTCGAGTATTCGGAAATTCATAGACTGAAATCGAAATGCGCATAGCACTTCACGACTTGTTCCATCTATGAGTAATTATAATCGTAATTATTATCTATCAACCCCGTCGAGCATTCAGCAATATTATAAGGTCAGTTATTCGGTCTATCTGTCTGTTATGTTACATTAAAGCAATTGAATAGAGACATAGGTTACTCCTTAACAAATAAGAGACGAAATAAAGTGTTGCAAACGGAACCTGTCTTTTGAAAAATTCGGTATACATATAGAAATCCATAAGTATGATTTAGATTAGAAATAAATTATTGGTTGTTTTCGAAATGGCATCCATTCACGCAAGTTGTCTATAAGACAATTTTGAGGGCGGACCGCCCTCAATAAGGTCTTGCCTGATACACTCAAGATTCTTAACAGTGACGATGCTTTCTGTTTATAAACGAGCGAAAAAATAAATCAAAATCGCGTTGAAATCACTAAATTTTCACGCTCTTCTGTCATAAAAAATGGGTATAAATTTATTGTAAGCTGCGATTTTAAAAACGCCTATCGAACATTTTGTTATAGTTAGGTAATAAAAAGTATTAGTTTATTAGGGAGTTAGGGAGTTTGCATACGACAGCTGTGAGTGGGCAACACCGCAGCTGCGCGACTCGGTGTGAAAAGTTCAGCGCACAGATTCACATACGCGACTAGTGGGGATTTGCTGTCTACAGACGTACTGGACACCTTGATAATTGAGGGTAATTTTCCCAGAATTTTCGTGAAAATTTTCCAAATACACCTACTAAGATCAAGGATTTAAATGTAATACGATTTTGTATGACTAATAAATAAAAATTTAAGAGCTTAAAACACTTTAATTACTGCTAACTTTGGCCCGCGGCTTTGCTCGTGTTCATGCTAATTTTTTCAACTAAGTTTCGCTATCAACTGTCTATCAGATTATTTTTGAGAAAATTAATTAAATGTACAGACACACGGTTTCTGCTGATTTATTATATGTATAGATTTTAGGAAAACAAATATCACTAATAAATATAAAACTTCGAAACAATATTATTAAAAAATGGTTAAATTTTTTTACATATAGCCAAGAAGAATATTAATAAATATTATAAAAATTAATAAATATTGAACATACCAGCATACTAGCAACATCTATTGACAAACAACAATGGATTCAGAGCCTATAATAGCAAAACAAACTTACAAATCGAAACAGATGCTTAACCAGAATGGCGAAAAAATGTACAAATAAACCAATAGTGCCGTCAACATAAGTACAATACAAGCGTATCGCATCATCTGCAATTAGGGTCACGAATAATTGAAGCCAAAGGTTTAAGGGCGTTTCTTTAAAAAAAAAACAACATTCATAAAACCCTCATAAGTTTAAAGTGAATCAAGATATCGAACTTACACCTGGCTTTCACCCCGGCTGTGCCTATTGCATTGTCGCTTTAAATAGTACTCGAAAATTAATAATGGTTTCCACAGCTCATTGGTTTTTGAAATTGCAAATGCGTCCCCATGTGAATATTGCGATTTGTTACGCGATTTCCGTTTCTCGTTTGCAATTTGTTGATATCGATCGTTTTTAAGAACCGTTCGTTTTTTTTATTCATAGTACTCCGTTTTTCTATACAGTATTCACGTTTCTTCGCTCTTATAAGTGAACGAAGGACCTTTACAAAATAAAAACTGGGTAACTCGATTTTAACATTCGTCGATTAATTTTTCCTTGCACTAAAGGGTGTCCTCATAACAATCTCTTGTCGTATCATAATCCAATGTCCATTCATCAGCAAAAACGAATGAGCAAAACGAATCCGGCTAATGGTCCTATAGTTCCTTTATCAGAGCCGAGTTAAGTGCCTTAACAATAGGAACAGCTCCCACGCCATGTCACAACACCCTACAACCCTAACCACCAATTCTGGATGGCCTCTCTTCTTGCTTAGTAATTTAATCATTGCATTAAATACGTTCATCTGTTTTCTGAAGCAGAGCTCTTTATAAATTGGTTTTTGTAGGGTGATACTGTACCCCGCTGTAATACTGATTCAATCCGCTTTGATCCTAACGTTCATTATTGTAACGATTGTGGGAAAATCAGCAACGTTTTTATAATAAATCTGTGGGAGTTTCATTTTGACTGCGCAATTCAATACTCTTTGTTCGAACGCGTGACCGCTGGCTTTGCGTGAAGTGAACAACGTACAAAAACAATGACAGCGTCTATTAATAATCGCAAGCAACAATTTTCTTTATTACTCGACGACTCGTATCTTGCTCATGTCTAATTCTAATAAAACTAGATTTAACACACGGCTTCGCTCGCGTTAATAGTGTTTTTAAAGATTTTTCGGATACATTAACAAAAGAAGAAATTTTAATTAGTTTAAGCCTATTGGATGAAGCCACGAAAAGATTCAAACAAATTTAGTTTTTAGCGAAAACAAAACAGGTGATAACTGCTCCATGGCCCCAACTATAGTATAATCAAAATTCATCATAGTCGGTACACCAGTTTAGGCGTACAATCGTAAGAAACAAATTAGTCTTCGTATTTACTCGCAAATACCAATATATTCGTGACACGTTAATAAAAAAATATTAATAATTTTGTAACAAACCTTGTATAGCCAAAACTGTAGACCTGTCAGAATTACATTAAGTTATAGTACATAGATAAGTTATTAAATGCATTACTTAGGCTATACACATCAATAGTATTTTATGGGGAAGAAACCCCTCCCCCACAGAGGAGAATATTAACGTGGTCACGTGACCAACACGTGGCTCCCCACTACTCCCAACTTCATTACTTCGATTGCTGTATTTGTTCGTTGCCCTCGCACGCGATCGGACGTCTGCATTATTAAATGCCTTTTATACTTATTGCGAATTAAAACTCCTCACGGTTAATGGTTACGTTGTTAATGTTTTAACATAATGAAATGAATGTATCTCTTTTAATATCATTAAAACTTTAATCTGATTCGGTATATCACAAGTTCTTTCAGAACAGCTCTAAATAAGAGTAGGCTGTGTAGGGAAAGCGCAGTTCAAGAATAATAATACAAAGCCTTGTTACTATTCTATATATTGGTACGTTGGGCCAACAATAAATAAAAATGAAATGTTATTTTTATAGTGTAAAATAATGAGTTTAAAACACACTATATTTTTGTTTGTTGGTCAGTATTATAATTTATTTTTAAACTAAGTAGTCTGCTTTTGATACGGCTAACTGATAGATTGTGTTATAGCCTCAAACATAAGCTACTTATACATTAGAAGGATCAGTTTCTACTCAAAATGAAATTCTGTCAGTCAGTTTTGCTGTCAAATGTTTGGAATTCTGCGGTTTGTTTGATACTAAAATAAAAATTAACGCTGGTGATAACTCGGTGCACCGCCATAAGTATATATAATTTTGAAATGAATCTCGCAATTGTGTCGATCGGGACGCGTGCGCAGACGATCGGCTGGCCCGTAATTATCCAGGCGACCTGTGACCCGAGGCTTCCCACGCTGCATTCATTCACACGAGAACTCAACCATTCCCATCGGAATCACTGGTCAGACTATTTGCTCGAGTTTATTTTATATTTTGCCAACCTTAAATCTACAATGATTTCTTTCTTTTAAGTATCGCAATACGTTTGGTCTGAAGTCTTAGAAGATTGGAATTAAACAAATGTATATTATATTCTGCTATATATTACAAAAATATTCTTGGCTATATTATATTGCGATTACAATCAAACTTTCAAAGATTATTTTGCCGTTTCGCAATATACGTCAAGTTCAAAACCAAATAAATCTCATTATTTCATGTTTAAAATTACAAAGTATAAATAATTACATAAGCCCAGGCATGAGTCATGTATAGATACCGTGGCATAGATCAATAAAGCGATATTTCGAGTGCAAACAAAGCTTCGATCTGCGAAACGAAGTCGCCACGCGCCGCCACGCGTCGGAAAAGCCCGTAATGAGCCCGCACCTGCAGGTTACGTATTAAGGGATTTCTCGCGCCCTCCCGTGGGACCGGGGGAGAGCTGTTTACTTATTTACTCTGTAAATATACGCTGTAATAGCGGCGGACCAATATTGGCCAGTCATAAAAGTAACGAGACCTTCAGATATCAAGAACTATTGAATCTGTAAGAGAATATTTGAACAACCAAAATTGTTTTAATTACAATTTACTATACTCAGTACCAGTAGATCTTTTTGGTCTTATAATACGTGTAATACAGAAAGTCTAAACAATTATAAATAAAATTTCGCTACATAAGTCTCCATAAGAATTGTAGATGTAGATGACAAACATCGTATAGATTATATTCTGATGTATTCAATTATTTTCAGTATTTTCTATCTGCAAATAGAGCTAACTCACGGAGAAAAACAAAAAATTATAATGAAGATAATAAAATCCAGAAATGTTTAACCACAATTCTAAACCTTAAGTGTCAGATCACCAAATCGATTGCAAATGTCTCTATCTTTCTATTGTAGATAGAGCCTTGCAACGGTGACATTAGTCCGTCTTAACATTAAACTTAGCCAAAGAATATGATTTACAAAGTTAAATCAATAATAAATATCAAATGACGTTTTTAACCCTACCAATCAGTCATATCCAACACAAAACTGTCTTTATACGACTAGCCATAATACCAAATAATATTATTGAACAGTGATTTATAAGAACTGATAACCCATGCAATTATGCCAATTAAAGCGCGAAACTCAAGCATTCATGATTGTATTGCATAGTGGTGCATTAACCAAATGAATGGAACAATATCGCTGATCAATCAGGGTGTATCACGCGATGGGAGCGGCACGCGCTTGGCACTCCCACGCCAGGGGTGATTGTAAGCACTCCGCCCCGTCACACGTCCAATATAGCCTTCATTAGCTAAATTATTTTTCTATGCCCAAAATCCTATTTTATATATGGTATGTCGATGTGCCCGTTGTTCTGGCGAAAGAACGCTTAGCGCTACATCGATTGTGCATGGCTCAGATTTCCGTCCGGTAACATGTTTACACTTAATTTTCCATTTACTAAACTTTTTTGAATTTCTGAATACTCGAAATAAACATAAGGCCGACAGAATAACGTTACTAAAAATGACAAATTATACAATATGGCTAAGGCCTAAGGTTGGCAACGCGTCTACTAAATCTACTTTTTTTTTGTCGCGTTTTTAGCCCGGTGGCTATTAAAACTAACCGGATGTTATCTAAATCTACTGATGTTGGAGGTGTCCATGGGCGACAGGAATCGCCCTAATATAGGTGAACTATATGTTAGTTTGACTTCCTATCGTATATAAAAATTCCCTTTCGAGGATTCAGTGAGTTGAAGAAATTTCTAAAAAATATTTATATTCCGTTCGAGTTACGTATCACTACATATACAAAAAGGTCGTAAAGTACCTACTGTGATGCTCGTTTCGACTTCAGTCTATGCATTTCCAAATATTAAAATAAAAACAAAGAGGTCGATGACACGAAAATAAATATTTCATTGTTATCATACAGCCGAGGTACTTATCATCAAGTGAGTCTTGACTCGTTAGTCGATATACATATATATATTACATAAAATAATTTTACCAACCGTTAGGTACATTACCTACATTCATATTTTAAATGAAGTGAAAACTCAATAATAAACCAATTGAAATAGATTAATACGAAAATGTGAAATGATTTGTGCATATTCGATAATTACTGTATATAACTAATTTGGAGAATACTAATATTTTTCTGTTATATGACAGTATATTAGATGATTTTACGACTTACTACAAACAATTATAACAACTACAAGGCCACTCATTGGAACCTAATTTACTAAGTATCCAAATACCGGCTACTAATACAATTTGTAACGTTATCTATAAATCAGGGTAATTTATGAATTCTCTAAAATATATTTTTATGTTTCAAATACGTGACTTTAATTTAAACTAAAGCATTATCTATTTTACGAAATTTCACACCATACCTTACAGGCATCATCACAAACAATTTACACCTGCGTGAACAAAATTGTGCATGACGAAACGTTTTTTGTTGGTCCAATGAAGTCATAAAAACACCTTACGAATGTCCTTTTAGAGTTCTCATTGTTTATACAAAAGTGGTTTTTTATATCAGGACATTGTCTTCGATTTTGACAAAGGACCATACCTGTCTATTTAAAACAATAACAGAAAAAATCTTGAAACAAATTGCACTGCAAGGTGCCTTAGATACCAGATTAAAAGAGAATAAAGGACGGAATACGTGAGAAGACAATATATCTTCACTTTAATATTTCTGTCAACAAATATAATTTCGTTGGTAGCTACGAAAACACGTTTAAATCCGAAACGGTCACTTACGTAAATAAATTATTTTACCTGAGCGCTAAGATCTTGATCATAAAAAAAACTTATCACGTATTTTCGGACTCGCGATATACGATGGACATTTGGTTGTAAAAATATTAAATTTAAGTATCAACAGCCTTATTTACAAGTACAGAGTTTGAATAAATTTCTCAATTTAATAAAAACTTTATAGAAAATCAAAAGAAGGTACTAATGCATCTATGGATTAAATGACTAGCATATACATTAAAAAGAAATGTAAAAATATTTTTAAATCAGAACATATTAATTGATCATCAAACACCGATCTAATGTTCTATTATAAAATGACAATATAATTAGTAACTTAAGTAGCAATTAATTTTTATTTTTTCTAAAAATAAACTTTCATGTTCTAAATATAATCAAATATTTCAACAAAACATAAGCCTCCGGCTTAATAAAGCAATACACTACCTGGGTTCTTACTCCCACCTCCAAGGTGACTTTTTGCCGACGCTTTTTATTTATTTTTGTTAGCACGAATCGAACCTCTTTGTGTGGTCAAATTTATTTTAAACTTCCTAATTAATTAATAATGGCAGTTTTGATAGTGCATCAAATATTTAAATAGATTTTATCGTTTATGTATACATTAACAATTATGCTAATGTATTCGCTTTCAGACGAGAAAAAGTATGTTAAAAATTATACCCTACCTATATAAGATTAGAAGCTTTATTCATATTAAAAAAATCTTATAGAAAGGTAGTGTAGCAACTGAAAAACCTAATTCTGTCAAATTATATTAATTAAATATTATAAGACTAGAAAGAAGAAAAACTGGCTTCACGGAAGCATAAATTAAAACACGAAAATAGTTTTGGCTATGAATGTCTGAAAACTCGAAATATAATTAAATAAGACAGGCAGCAGAATGTCATTGAATAAGTGATGTATATTGGCTAGGATCTTAAGGTTAGCAACCTGTCTCGTAGGGGTCTTGGAGGTATCCATGGGCGATGGTAACTGATTACAATTGCATGCCCAGTATGCTCGTTTGCCTTCCTTTGGTATAGAAAAATGCATATAGGTTAAAAGCCGATATGCTATCTTCAATAGTCATACTACCAATCGCAAAATATCTTTATATGGCATTCTCTAAGCCATGGAACAAATCAAAATCGGTGCTAGTTTTTATGGCTAAGTTAAGCGCAGCCTCCGTTACCTGTGTGAACGCGACGTCGACAAGTGGATACCGTCACGTACGGCTATTGTTCCGCCCGCCCCGATCCCCTGCCCACCTGATTGTTCGGACACGCCGCCATGCTCGTGTGAAATAAATCGCTGTTGGGGACAACCTTTGAGGACTTTGGGACTGAAAAACTCTGCACCACCGTTACATGCCATGAAGGATAAAATATGAATTTTGAATCTGACTGTATTTATTTCACTGAACACCACATCA
>JAOSYY010000012.1:2211947-2223067 GCA_025727935.1 Hebomoia glaucippe
CGGATAAATAGATCTTCATAAATAATTAAGAACTACCTCGCTCACATCAGCTCTCAGTCAAAATAATCCCACCTAAAGCGGACCATTCGGTTGTACTGTTGTACAAACAGACACTTCATACTTAAAACACCCATGTTTGTGTCGAGGAAGTACAAATATCGTATGATACAGATACAACTCTTAATATAATTTTTATTGGCTTATAGGAATGATAATTTACGTAGTAGACACATTTAAAACAATATAGGTACATACGACAAAAGGAAATGATACTTTCTCATTAATAATTGAAATCAGAATTCTAGCTCTTATTTTTTTCAAAAATACATTATTTTTTTTAAATATAATAACGATTATATGTTACATATTAAAATTTGATAGATATTAGGATAAACATGCGGAACTCAACGTTAACAGTTTTGCCGCGATTATCAGGTTGTATATAATAAATTGATAATAATTTCTAAGATATAGCGGTACTGGAACAGGTGGTCTGGCAGGTGTTTGCACTTGCGTGGTGTATGTGCACCGAGACTGATAAGAATATTGATAAGAACCTTTGTAATCCTTAAAGCCCCGTATATCGTGTAAGATATCGATGCTCTATTTAATTAAAGTACTTAGATTTCAACTGGAAATAATGCTGATATGATTATTTTTATATACAATATAAATTTTTCAAAGATGACACCTACAAACTTGTTAACTCATATAATAAGGGGAATATCGAACTTACAAATACATATAAAAAAGCGTATTCTTATATGTCTTGTACTTAACTCAACGCTACGTAGTCAGTTCGTTATTATATAACGCTAATTTGATAATTTTCAACAACAACACACACTTTATTAATTTGAATTATATACTTGTCTTGCAAAGAAAAATTATCTGAATTTTGAATGCCCAATCCATATTTGAAGCCAATTCTGAGTTTCACAAATTATATACATACCGGCTATATTCATTTAAAAATATTATATTTCTCGTAATTTTTTATATCTCCAGAGCAAACGAACATTTCAAAATATTCCTATTATTTGGAAATTTTAACTTTGGCTATTTCTCGATTATACTTTGATATAAAAAATAAATTACTAAGACACATTTGATAGAACGTAATTACTACGTCTTTAGGCTATAATTGATAAAAATATGTTATCAGTCAGGTGTACGCACTAAACATGTACCGGATACACCGACACGCCTTAATTACTTATTAGAAGAATTCTCAATATATATACTTCAACTAATATGAGGAGAATATACTTTAAATTCTGAAATATACATTTTCACTACTATATTTAAACCTACTTTCCAGAAACGCGTTTAAATGTCACGTCATTTGTTAAAAAAGTTAATTTTTGAAAAAACACAACGTATTAGGTACAGTCGGTTAACGATTATGATCTTCGTTATGTAATCTTGCATTTATTTTTATTAAATATAGATCTGCGTATAAAAGAGTAGACAATTGTGAGAGAATAAGATATATTGATTTTCAATGTCATACAATATTGTCTACAAGCTATGCAAATGTCACAGTATATCTGTTCAATTACAAGTAATATATATTTGAAAAACATATTAACCTTTGCCAATATTCGGGGTAGTCAAACGTGTTGACCTCTCACGCGAACCATACAGGATTCTTCATTATTCATACTAATTGAGTTAATGTGCTGCTTCCGTCTGATTTAGTAGGAATATTAAGAAATCGGGGTACTTTAGAATTTTACTGCAAATATATGTCGAGACAGGAAATACTTAAGTAACATAATTACATTCCTTTTTGAGAAAGGAAATAGTTGTAATAAAAAATCGACAATAATATAAAATTGAAAAAGTAGCTCACAACTACGTCGATTATGTCAGATTTAATATAATAAAACCGCATCAAACTCGGCTCATTCATTTAGGGAATATAATGGCATAGACAGAGAGCCACGTCAAATTTCTAACACTAATACTAAACTAATTTGTTTTGTGTCGTAAGAAAAAAAGGAAAATCATTTTTTATTTGGTCATAGGCATTAAAAATAGTATTTACACTGAATTACATAAAAATTCCATGTGCGCAAGAGTTTATCAGAGTAAATAGTAAACCATTACGATAACCTATCTTTACGGATATGTAAATATTTTTTTGTCAAGACATTTATAATTATTCAAATAGTTTTTATACCTACATTATATAAAACACATTATAGAATAAATTCATTTTAAATAAGGGGTTTTTCCATTTCTGTTTTTCTTTGAATTAAATATATATTTTTTTATATGCAAGGCAAACGAGCTAACAGATCACTTGATGTTAAGCGAATCCTGTCGTCCCAAACACTTCTAAGACCAATAGATTTAAAAGACGCGTTCCCTACCGTGAGACCACACCCATGTTACATAAGTTATTAATTTCTGTCTTTATTTAATTTTTATGTCAAGTATTTATAAAAATAAATTTATATTTATTAAGAAAAGTTATTATATGAATCCAGTAAGTGGGATCGTTCAATGGTCAGCAAGAAATAAGAATCCACTAATATAAAAAACAAAATGTGAACTATGCCCGTGTTTTTAATCCTCTCATGTATTCACCCCTTTGCTTTATTAAAATTCAGTTTCAATAAAGAGCATGTAGCAAAAAAGCGGAGCCTATTTCAAAAGGTACTAAAATTGACTTCAAGGCATTAAGTATTCAAAGGGTGTAAAGGGCAACTTCGTATATATTTCCCAAGAGGTCGGGGGTTCTCGTCTGCCCTTTCATAACAATAATACAACAAGAATTCAAACATAACTTCTGCTAAAATATCTATATAATAACCTAAAAAATTACGTAAATTTTATTTTGTAACTTAAGTGCGTCTCCTAGATGCCGTCCATGGAGGCGTCCATGGGCGACTACAACCATCAAGTGAACCGTATGCTCGTTTGCGTTCCGATATTAAAAAAAAATAAAGATTTGTATTTCACATACAAATCACTATTTGTATATTAATGACGATCAAATTGTCAACACTAGTTTATAGTGATAATATTATTTTCTTTGTTGATAGTATAATTAATGTAAAATCCTCATTAATAATCAATTTATTCTGATCGGACGTGGTTACCGCCATGATGTAAACAGGCTTCATAATTACTGTGTTTCGAGTCGTAACGCGCCATTGTTGCCTGTGTTTGGTATAGTTATAGTCATAACACTGTTATGTCACAGTCAAGCAAGAAATTTTGTAACCACACATTGTAAAGTGCTATATAAGTTGGCAATTTAGGTTTTAGTTCACACACGTAATACTGAATTGAATTTTATACGATACTAGGACTTCTGAATTGTTATTTATCACAAAATCTTGCAATTAATTGTCAGGATGATCCATCAAGTCACTGCAGACATAAGCGAGGAAAAAAATAGAAGACCGAAGAAGGACTAGCGTTTGACGCAAGCATATTCAGTCACTAGTGACTATCGGCTAAAAAGTCGATGAATTCCCGGATAGTAATATTTTTCTTCTTCTTTCGGTGCCTCTCCAATTACTGGAGGTCAGCTGTCAAACTCTAGAACCGGTCTTTGTTCAGAGCTAATCTGAATAATAGTTGCACGAATTTCATCACCAGTCCATATTTTTTCTAGGTATCATAAAAGACCATTCCAATATTATACAATACATGTTTATACTCCACAAAAGTGATATTTCTTATACCACTCTCGCAAATATAAATCAACATTGTTTATGATTTTAATGAACAGCAAAACTGCTGAAATGTTAATTAAAATTTCGCATAGAAATCGTTAAGAGAGCGTCCAATATGCCACCATACTTATAATAACTTTCGTAATAATTTGCTTTCAAAACAGGTGGTATTCACTCCAATCACTTAATAATCGATAATAAATTTACATGTTTCATAAATAAAGATTATGAATTGCAAAATTTTCCTAATCATTGCTAATAAAACAAGTTTCAAATAATTGCAAATTTTTCCCCTATTTTATAACATTTCATCTATAGAGGTTTGACTTACGTCTATACTACGTGGAGATATTTCACAGGTAGATTATGCTTATATTAAGTACTTTGAACAAGTTACGATTGTGTACGTGGCCTCGTGGAACGGAAGTGATGCCCTAGTCACCTCGTGCATTGTGTACAAAATACCTACCGCCTATCTTTTACGTATGCAACGCTATTTTTAGTTTTACCATAACTGAAAACTGGTTGTGTATGGTTTTCCTCATTAGCTGTACATATATTGTACATTGTCCTTTCAAGTTATTTAAATGAAACACTATCCTGTCACGATTTGAATAACGTTATTTGATAATATTTCCTTATTATAAATATATGAAGTGATTAGTTTAATGCGTGATGTACATATCTCGAGTGAACATAAAACTCTCACCGAACCAAAAGTCTATTATCATAGCAAAAATACGTTTCATAACGTATTGGTTTCGATTTCCGTCCGGTCTTATATTTTTATCAGATAATTTTCTGTTTCTTAGCAACATGTTAGTGGTTTAATTTTAGAATTAAATATATGGGACAAATATGTAAATTATATTTAAATTTCGCATAATAACAGTTCATAGGTGGAAAGGTCGCCGAAAGTACTTTGCATGTATCGACTTTAGTCTATGAATTTCCGAATGCTCGACATTAAAATAAATAAGTCAACAGGAAATGAGTAGATAATGAATACTATCATGTTTTTGGGCTTCAGCTCGTCTGTATATAACTGTCATAAAAACATATTTCTCCCTAGAAACACGTGGGTATCATATCGATTGTCCATTAATCTCAATTTCCGATTTTAAACTTTAATAGTACTGAGTGAGTGTGAAATACTCAATCAATAATGCAAATTACCAGATTAAAACAATCATCGGTAGAATAAATTTGGTAATTTATTAATATTGCGAAATGCCTCGTAGTCTATTCCTGTCGTTTTCTATAAACAAAATAAAAAATATGAAGTTTGCCTAATCATCGCCGGAGCCAACGAGATTCGTGTACGTTCTAATTAACATCGTTTATTTACATTCTGTGAAACAAATCAAAGTGAATAGCAGTGGCCAATTTGACATGACACTAACGTTGTAGAAATGTAGACGGCTACAGCGGGGAGCAACGGTACTAAATATAAAACGCTTAGCCCAACACAGCAACCTAACAAAAAAGAAAATTATGAAAAACTACGCCGTAGACAGAACTATAAATAACTGTTCATGAAAAATGGGAAACTGAAGTAATTAAATTAGTCTGAACTAGAGAATCTCTTGTACAAAAGTTTATAAGCAATATAAACAAATACTTAAATTGGAGTTTGTATTATCAAAATAACATGCTTTTATATGCATATGGGACTATATAAGAGTATATTTGTTTGTTCCTGCTAATCTTCGAAGCAATGGATTGATCTTGATGAATATTTTCCTGGTAAATAGCTTATATTAAAAAGAATAACCAATCCAACGATTCTTTTATCGTTTCATAATAATTTATGTACAAACTAAGCGTAAGTGTAATTCGTGGCATTGGTAGGAAATAAATAGAAACTATTGATTTCGTTAATTAAGTAGTATTTTATCTAATTCACCGTAATTGAGTGTAATTAATTCTCAATTCATAAGTCCAAGGTCTTAAAACAAAACTAACAAGCTGAAAGTAATACAAATAACAACCGTTATGTCATTCGCAAAATATTTCAAAAGTGGAAAATAATACAGGTAAGACTCATTTACCTTATCAATAATTTCCTCCATGTCAGAGAAGCAGTCGTGGCCGAGCGGTTAAGGCGTCTGACTAGAAATCAGATTCCCTCTGGGAGCGTAGGTTCGAATCCTACCGACTGCGGATCTTTTTAAGATTACATATCTTTTTACATTAATTTTGCTTCTATAATAATTATTATCTAGAAATACCAATATTTTATCTTCATACATGGCTATAATCCAATACATTATTGATTGAAAATAAAATAAATGTCGTTATTTTCATCCATTAGAAATTTATGTACACATATAATTTATTTATTTACTCAGTTGTGTTGCGTGCCATGTAGAGCCAAGATAAACATCAATGCGTAGGTATATAATATTCTCTTAACTATACAATGTATCTTTAAAATATTTGCACGAACGTTGCTCAATGTAAGAAACCTTAAGGCTTTAAGTATATATACGCTAGAGCGTCACGTAGCGACTTTGACCTAACTCGATGTCTTTCAGCTAGTACGGTTTCTCCTCAACTCTTCATGGAATATACAAATAGTACTATTTATTAGCAGTGCCCCGCAGTTTCACCTCCGTATGTCTTGTCCATGCTAATGTTAAGTTAAGATGTTTACGTTTCTCTTACGTACCATAATATCACCAACTGGCCAGTGAAATTCTAAACTATCCAGCAGTTTCGAATATTAGGCAGAACAGACAGACAAAAAGATAGACAGATCGACAGATAGATAAATTGTGTTTTTGTTATGTATATTATATCTATAATTATATATGCATTTCGATTATCATTTTGGTATTATAAAATACTTTCATAATATTTATAAGTATAGATGAAGTTTAAAACGGATATATACAGTAGGCAGAGACTACATCTTCCCACCGGCTAAAATCTTAACGTACTTTGCTTCCTCTTCTTTCATTAACACATACACGCAGGTCGATTTGACATATTGACAGAGAATTAAGCATTTTATTCGTTACCTGATAGTTAAAATCAATGAGTAGTCCGCGCGCTGTATCGCTGTATACACGATATAATAAAACTAACAAGCGTCCCACTCATTGATCGGTCGGAAGATGGCTGTCCGCAGGGCCCAGGCTCTCATTAGGCACTGTGCACGTGCGTCGCCCACGGCCCCGCATACTTTCAGCCACGTTCACATTAACGACTTAGCGGTTTTAGAGGTCTCAAAGATATTATTATGGCTTACGGCGAAGTAGAAAGCCGTCTAACTAAACACTTGCGAAACCTTTTGAAGTTGTATGTACCAACAGTTGCCATAGACTATGCTTTTGTTTAGTGAGGAATTCGTCACTGTTGCCGTTCATTCCACATACATCTTGCGCTTTAAGAACTTTAAGAGACGTGCTGTAGTCCACAAATCGTTGGTTTAAAATCTTGCCTAATACTACAAATTATTTAACCATTCATATATTAAATACAATGTTTGCTATCGTTAATTATATTATAATATTCAATATGATGTTTTTTTAAAGTAAATATCATTCATTTCTTTAAATCAGCTTCAAAACAAGACTAGTTTGTTGTAAGTGTATAAAAACACAATTTGCACGAAATGAAACACTAAACCACATTATCTCCAGCCAACTGGCACCCTGGTCAAAATAACTTTTCGTCATGGGATTACGAGTCCGTACCAGGGATTTAGTTTCATTACGCGTCCCTTTCCTATATCTCCCCTACTGTGCGTTCTCGATCCTATCTATACCATTATTGTTTTTGGTTTACACAAAAATTGTTTGATGAGAGCATACGAGAAAAAAGTATTTTTCCTTTTTTTAATAACTTGTTGGGAGTCACAAATAACAACATTTCTTTAAAATGATATTATCAAATTTTTTGAATAAAATTCCACACCTGCAATGATTACCATTAAGTAGTTAATATATAAAATATGCAACTGATTGTCGATGATAATTTGTATCGAAGTCGTTATTTATTCATTAAAAAAGACATACCAACTAAATATAATATGCGAAAGAATTACCTTAATAATTAAAATAAACCATAAAACTATGTTTAAAATGGGAGGCACACTACAAAAAGCGTTTTTTAACATAATGCGAAGAATTCCCTTTCAAAATCTTTAAGTTTAAAGAATAAAGTCAATAAGGAAATTGTAATTTTTGTTATTGTGGTTTTTACTATGAATGGTGGTATAGTGAGATCATTGCCGTGAGATTTATATTCTCATAGTACGGGAAAATGGAAAAGCTAGAGTCAAGTGAGGGGTGAGGCTAGAAGGGAGCGAAACGATGCGAGACCTCTAATATACAAATATTGCGGACGAGATGAATATATTCGGCCCCCTCGAACAAGTGCAGTACTTGATTATGTCGCCGTTATGAATGTATGGGGAAATACGATGGGACAGCGACTTGAGACGTGATTGAGATACAGGCTTCCCTTATATACCGTAAACTTTATGTTTAAATACTGTTTTGTAAGACTATCAACCGTGACATAATATTGCCAAAATATCATTATTTATTTTTTATAGCATTTTTCTGAATTCCCGAAGTCATATCTCTACTTTTAACACTCATATAATAAAAATCAGAATTAAATAAAAAGACCTAGAAAATGTTCAATAAAGCTTTTCATATTTATTTAAGCTGTATTATATATATTGAAAGCTCTTTCATTGTACATATAAGCCAACCAAATTAGATTTACGCGAAAGTAGTTCCGCAAACAAAATTTGTACTTGTTCGGCGTAATCAACGTTCTGACTCCAAACTTGACAGTTGTTCCCATTCGTACCAATCCTTCCCGAAGCCCGTCCCAAGTGTCCCCGCTAATACTCCATATGGCGTAACACACTGTGCAATATATAAACAACCATTCTTGTTTGATCTTTGAGTACGCTTACTGAACAGCTGCAATGTTCTGATAGATATAATAACGAGGGAGGAGGGATGGTTCTATGTTCATTGGATCAATATTCAAAGTATTGTGAGGGCGGAAAAACTGATGCAATGACATGTGCATGCATTAGGGATGATGAGACAATCGGACACCAGGCGCTTATTGCTAACAACTGGCCTCATTGACGTCATTCTGCCTGACTTAAGCGAAGGCTTTCTCGCAACAAATAAGAATTTGGATGCAAACTGTGACTCATGTGATGAGTCATGCCATAAAAGCCCATTAGTATGGTACATAACTTGCGTCATATTCTGATACAGAAGCGTAGAAAAACAAATACCTGTACAGTCATAGCCAAAGCACTGAATTACGTATATCATTGTAAATTAAGTTTGATAGGGTGATTCGTTTCTACGACAAAATGAGAAGATGCATTAGAATTGCCTACTACGTTATTCTAGAACTCATAAGTCAAGCCATTATCGGTTATTGTAGAAAAATTATTACATTGAAATTATGTTCGCTTTCGCTAGCTATCACCTTTCAAGACGTTAGTCAAAGGTCACACGCCTTTCTTTTGTTTAAAGATATTCATAGTTAACTCATCCACCATCTGCCAGAGATCTTATAGAATAATTCATTTTGTTGTTGTTTAATGATGACAAAAGTATAAGTGGCAAGATTAGTCATTGGCCAGCTAGATTTGTAATGTGCACCTGTTGTCAACACAATTACTTTATTTCGCATTTATCAAGTAATAAATATATAACGTAAACGCGCATAAACATTAAACAAATTTATTGGAGGAATAAGGAAATCATAACAGCTGGTAGCTACTTGTAACAAAGTTGCAGTATTTCAAATATTATTATTTATTTAGTAACTTTCCAGTGATGTTTACTAATATTTTTATGTTACGCGAATCTATCGAATTATAGAGCAGATAAAAAAGATTTTGTGTGTAATAACTTTAAGTATTACGATTATTAACCCGCGATAATATTTCTCTTAAATTATATGCGAATTAAGTATGTCGTCTTAAGACGTCAGAGTTTAGTTACACAACAAACAAGTGTAAATGAACTGATACTATAGAGATGTAAAATATAGATAGTTTTCCTTATATCAGCCTTTATTGACCTCATCTATTTCTAAGGAGATTCATAAAACGTTTATTCAAGTATGAAACTGAATAATAACTTACTTTTAAAAGATATATAGTAATATCTATTCGGATAACAATACAATAATGTAGTATTTTAGACCTAGGAGATAAAGAAAAAGATATAATATATAACTTTATCATAGGAATACAAACGAGCATACAGGCCACCTTGGATACCTCCAAGATCAGGATATCTAGAAGACTAGTTGCCAATCTTAAGACCTTAGAGTCCTTAGACATATTACGTCAGTTACTTTTTTATGACGTTCTGTTGCCGGTCCTTTTTATTTTTAATTTGAGTATACGAATAAATTCGAATATTCGTAGACTGAAGTCGAAACGCGCATAACACTTCACGACCTTTCCACCTATGAACGGTTAGCTTACTTGTAATAAAGCTCATGTTGTATAGACGTGAAGGAATGTTATTCATTCCCATCATAACTTAACCGCAAGTGCACAAAGATATAAAACACTCATGAAAGCCGTCACAAATACGGTGTCAGACACTAGTGTCGATGTCGGCGCATTCTAGCAATATTCTCAAATTCCTTGAAGAGCCGGCTTTCTGGCGCCAGTTACGTGACACTGCAATGAACCTGCATGTTTCTAAGTAATCATATTTAATGACACAACTCTCAGGTACTTCTGAGCGAAACAATGATAAAACGTCTTTGTTTATAAAAACCTAGCTGACCCGCACGACTTCGTCTGCGTAACATAAGATAACAGAAATTTTGACAATCATAAAAGGGGTCACAGTGAGCCAATTTTAAAAGATAGACAGATAGTACCCGTGGACTTCTTTAAAAACCTTTATGAGGGATAATTCCTTCATACATGTTCAATGAGTAACTCTAGCCGTTTACACAGCGCACGTAACGGAAGTTCTCGAAAGGAATAGATATTTTCCACTTTCACGACAATCTTTATTATTTCTCCTCCACTATCAGCTGCAGAGTCATGTAATGTACTCTATAGACACAATATTTAGACTGTCTATCACAAACTATTCATTACAAACCAATATTTCCTCAGCAAACAAACAAACTCTTCCGCTTCATAACATTAGTATAGATAATAAATAATATTATGTACATGACTTTTAGCTCTAATGTACGGCGTTTATTGAAATATATATTATGTCACTAAGAAATCTTTATAAATACCTACACATGAGGGTAATAAAATTTTTCCTTTGAATATATCGACGATATATAGATATAT
This sequence comes from Hebomoia glaucippe, assembly GCA_025727935.1. Lineage (NCBI taxonomy): Eukaryota > Metazoa > Arthropoda > Insecta > Lepidoptera > Pieridae > Hebomoia > Hebomoia glaucippe. The sequence goes on from JAOSYY010000012.1 coordinate 2,222,964, forward strand.
TATATTAAATTATAAGTTTTGTACGGGTCACGTACCATACAATGGATGAAAAAAACCGTGAAGTGCTGTCCGTGTTTTAATTTCAGTCTATGAATCTTCGATTA
>JAOSYY010000012.1:2237457-2253051 GCA_025727935.1 Hebomoia glaucippe
CTTCAATTATTGAAACCGACCGAACGTTTTGCTACGTATTTCAAAGACCGAAATTAATAAAATAGTATAGATATAAATTTTAGAGCAAATGAACTAAGCTAAATTTCCATAAAAATCCAACATAATTCTAAGTTATATTATGTATTAAAAATTTTCATTTCACAAGACATTAACAATTATTTATGCAAACCATAAATCATAGGCTATTGTAACTTAAGAGTTTTCTTAGAAATCTAAACTTAGAGAAAATGTACGCACCGATAGTCGTATACTCGTACATATAAGAAAACATGAATCTTTGGAAGTTTCATAAAACTATTGTTCGGTGGTCTCCGAGAATCAGTATATAGTTTATACAAAGAAATTGTAATTAAAGTTGTACCTACATTTTGTGAAAAATACTGGATACGATATTTATAAATCGATTCGCTTTCGAGTTGAATTAAATATAAATTAATGAAAAATATATTTGCGTTCTTTACTTTTTATTTGTATTTCGTTCTCTATTTGCAAATTGTACCTCACTAAACACTTTTTCTTAAATCAACTTGGTTTTTCCTGTTTTGCCACCGTGGATATGTAATACTAAAAATTTTCTCATGTTATTTAATGTCTATATATCTAAATTGGGATTTGTAAAGTTTTTTAAGGATTTTTCACTATATAAAAAACTATATTTACTTTAATTCTTACTACTTGTGATGTATTTGTACTGGTCCCTTTATACTAATAAGTAAATTAAAGTCGATGTTGTAAAAATTAATTACTGTTGAATTTGGACCGCACTGCATTCTCTTGTCAATACTACTGTGCAGTTAATAAAACCGTAAAGCATATTAAAAGTCTAACAAGAACAACTAAGCATTGTATCTTAATATATTGCTAACAAGAATAAGTATCCTGAGGAAGGGCGGGCGGTATAAATACTCAGCACGTGCGCGAACGCAGCTGCCGGCCACGTGGCCTCCTCTTTACGTATTCCCGTAAAAATAGATCATTGTCTTAACTCGCGGACACGCCCACAAAACATATTAAATACCACATCAAAAGGCATAAAACTTTAAATCGATCTAACACTGTTTAAATCCCGGCTTTCATGGACCATCGTAATGTTTTTACAGATCTGTGTTGTATTTTATGATGTTTGAAACTGAGAAAACATGAACTCCTAAAGTACAGACACAGATTTGTTTTAGCTTTTTATTTTACAGTAAGCTGATGTATTATCATGATGTAAAATTTATTATATACACATAGCTTAATAAAACACCACCGCTATTGAAAAAATTTAATTAACTCACGACCACAAATTAACAATAAATTTCATTTCAATCTTATCAGCTTTCAAATAAAATATCGCATGAAAGCGTCTCATTCCGTTAAAACTGCTCTGAATATTATCTTATTTTTAAAATCTGTGAATATCCTGAACACAATTCAAGACGACAACTACTTTTTTGACTATATAGATACCTGTATGTTTGTACGAGTAGGTATACCGTATGGCGAATGTTTTATAAGTACTTCAGATTTGACGTATCAATTTTTTATTCGATCACCACAGATAAAAGCGTCTAAAAAAATATTGACGACACTTCCTGAAGACGTACTTCCGTAAGATGAGAACTCTCACAATATCCTCTCAAGGTATAGGGTACCTAAGTGATATAAACCCTAGTATTTTATTGATAGCTATTGTAACATAGTAGGTATATGTAGTATTTAATAACAATTTTGGCGAGTTTAATTTCGTTTTATTTTGTTTTTATTTTATATATCTGTATGTATGTTAAAACGTTCTTTAGACCTATCATTCTATTGTTCTAAATTTCATAGGTATAGTCTTCCGTTATATAGTTGTTGTAAATACTCAATATTCATGATTTATAATTCCGGTTCCGTTTAAGATATTTGTATGCATTGAAAACATAAACAATAGAGAAAAATGACAAAGTTCCGAATTATATGTAACAATTTACTAAAATTACTCAAAATATAGATCTGGTAGGCTCTAAAAGACAATAATTACTATATTCAAGTACACAAATAAATGTTTGAGAACTCTCATAAATGCTTCCCAACTAATCTACCTGGCTTTATAACGGGCTGACTTAAATAGTAAAGAGGGTAAGTGCCGTAAAGTGCAATTCTAATGCGGCTCGGGGAAACTTCTCCCCTCCGATCGATATGCGTCCGCCATTTTGAATTTTCCGACCAATGCCCGTAGTCATGGAAAGCGGTTTCCATGGCAACGCGACGCGTCCGCCTGAAGGGGAAAGTGTTACGGGGTAGGTTCTATATTTTATAGCCTTGACTGTGTGCCGCTAATATATACACACTTCTATAGTATAGCTTTAACATATCGCTATATTTTTTCTCTTTCATTCTTTTTTCTGAACTCAGTGAGAGTTTTAAATTTATTTTAATAACTACACTATATGCTACAATTTTGATGTCACTTAGCTGTATATATAAGATAGTAACTTCAAATAGATTAGATACATTTCAAATAACGTTATGTCTAATTGAGATTATTTCTGACATTTTATAGTCAGCTCCGTGACTTTAATCTCCGTTATAATTTTAGTTTAAAGTGTTTGGTGAGCTTGTTTCTAACATAATTATAGCGGAAATAATCAACGAAAAGCAACATGACATTTCCGTAATATCTTATCTACCAGTTAGAAACGAGTTTAAACGATGCAATAAAAAAATCACTGACGGATAACTGTTCCACAAAATATTTGTAACTGCGGTCTGCTGGATTGTCAACATACACTGTTGAACAAAACATACGCGTTTTCACCACAACCGTGAACAACACTATTATTCATTTCCACTAACCGTGCATTGTATCAAAATGTTATGCCAACAACGGTTGCTTCAATCACAAAGACATCGTCATGCTGAATCCTTTCATAGTCAAGTAAATTCCAACGAGAACAACTTCCTTTTCTTTCACAATACCCAAACCTATTCGGTTACTCTTTGAGCACTTCACATTGTTTATAGACTTGTTTTATAACTCTAGTGGTATTGCGAACACACCTGCAAGTTGCGACCTACCTGTTCGTAAAGCAAAATCTTTGAGCCTTTACTGTTTCCTGCGTTTGTTAGCTAACAATAGGCAATAAGGTTGTAACGCTTCAATACGATGCGCTATTCAATGCCTCTTGTTACTTTAATCGTTTAAAAGCTTGTATTTACTCAATGAAAATCTCTGTGACACCTCTATTACTCGGAATTTCGATACTCTCTCATCTTTAACTAATTTCTCATTGTTGAAACCCGGCCAACTCAATAAATATATTGATCGTAAAACTTCGAATACACAAACATAAATAACAACATTAAGTAGTATCGGAAGACAATAAATTATCACATTTTTATATTAATTAAATTCTTGGAGATTAGTAAACATGAGTTTGTTATGTTAATTCAATAATTATATCTTTATAATCTTAATGCACATAACCTTAATTTATATATACAAATGGAATCGAAGCACGTCGGATATCATTCGAATATAAATAATATAATTCGTGTAGACACAGCAGAGCATTCATAATTTATTTCAATGGGTACACTTAATGATTTTGTATAGATTAACTAACAGATATACAGTAATTAATATTAATAGTAAATACAAACCTTATTACTGCACTTACAAATTAAATCTAATCTGATTTAAATTGAATTTACTTTAATTTGCAACGGTTAACACATTTTCTACCTAGAATTGATTGTATAATGCATCTATCGCGATTATAGTCTATACACAACAGATACCTATAAATGACTCTATTTCTGAACAAACAGACATTATTCCAATTCGGCATTGTTGATGTCCCACTTTTTAGCACGTTCAAAATTGTAACTATTTTATTTTTTTTCGAAAACTATTGAATTTCGTACAGCGTTGGTTACAGTTTTAATTGTTATAAGATGAAGAAAAATTAAATGGAACGAATATAATTATTTAAAGTGAACTGAATTAAATCTGATTCTCCATGACCTGGCTGACATAGAATTCTTATCTTAAACAAGGTCTCAGCCCACACACGAACCAAAGATCATTGACTCTGCAGGTGTCGAGGCGCGCATCTCGCGTGACGTCACCGAGCATTGCCTTACAACCTTATGCGGAGCGGCGCCGGCGCAAGCACGCTCATTCCACGCTCAGCAATGCGCATTATGTTTTGATTTACGTTTCTATGGCCATATATGTAAAACGATACTAACTTTGTCCCTTTTCTTTATTCAAAGTATCGTTCGTTTCGATTGTGTACAAAAATTAATAATTCATGACTCTACAATACCGTGACTTAACGTGAGCCACAAATCCTCAATCAATAAAATATAATTTGTTGTAAATGGTTTCCACGAAACAATTTGCTTTAATACCTGCTGACATTCGTAAACATTTGGAATATAAATTCTTGATAAAAAATTACTTGTCATTTCCAATAAGAACTTTCGCGAAGCTATAGCGTTTTGGTCTTCCATATTTAGTAGATCTTCCCCTAAAGGGTTGACGTTTGTTTTTGTCTCTAACTCAGGATGGAAAGTTGTTGCGACCATATAACCAACGACATAAGTTAAGGGGCCTATTAAAAGAAATCACTGCCTTCCTCCGCATGCCGTCCGCCATATTTGGTTTAAATATCATTGCGTTCTGTAAAGTTTAATAAGAAACTTACACAGGTGCGTTTATACGTAAGATTTTAACGAACAAGAAACCTTGTAATTGAAATGCTTGTAGAATGCTTACGATTGACGCTTGATTGGCGTAATAATATCGCCTTACACGTATCCTATCAACCACAATATAAAAATATCGCGCATATTCCTACGTTAGAAAAGTATGACCTATGAAGCTACTGTGAAATCTTAGTGCTATTATTTCAATGTTTCGTATATAAGCGCTCGTGTTGTTAACTCCATTATAAAGTATACACGTTATCAACTTTCTTGTGTGTTTCTAAAGTTTGTAGACATTTTTTTCCATCTCTTAGAAGGTCTATAAAATTCCTCGAAGGTGTTAAGCGGCATTGGTCACAGGTTATCACGACTCGGCGGCAACATGGCGCCTTCTTATCAACCTGCTACGACATACAAGAGACATTAGTCACTGCTGTCGATACACTACCGCTATTAGTGCGAGCCACAGATATAAAGTACTGGACCACCGGGCATTATTGTCTATATTCTATGGCACTTGGACACCCCGTCGAGCTAATGACAAGACACTATTTTAACACGCTAAAATATCTATCCTTCAGTATCATAAAACGACTGCAATAAGTGCGTATGACTTCGAAATTACACGGGTGTCTTAAAACGTTTTGTTTGAGAAATATGACCATTAATTTGTCCATTAACTATTCAATAATATGTTCATTAAATCATTATAAAATATGTTAATCAAACATTTTCTTCCTTTACTTTCCACTTATTTACCGAACAGAATTTTATTATATATAAGTACATGACATATTATATAAAGTAATACTCCTTCTAGAAACGCCAACATCTTGAACTGGCTACCACAAGCTTCCAATATTATGCACATCTATAAACGGTTAGTTATTGGTTGATGCGACGCTTACAAATTGCGTATTAAAGTCAGTGAACAGGTGTTTTATGAGTTTTCCTAATTGATTAATTACCCGAGACGACATATTAAAAATTGCGACTCAGATATATACTACGCATAATGTTACTTAAAACTATTTTTGAAAACTAATAAGTACAGACAAAAAATTCGTATAAAGTATAAATATGTAGAAATTATTAATTAACTCATTGGAACAATCTCCACTGAGAAAAATCAAACTTTAAATTATGAGATGTAGAATTGTTTATTATATCAAAAATATAGAATACACTTGGTTCCTGAGTCGCATTTCTGAGCTTTATGTCTTTCATTGAACTGAAATTCGTGATTTGGTTGGAATTACTAGAAGTAGGTCCTTAATTAAGACGTTTACAGATATGTAGAAAGTGTAAAAAAATTACGAAAACGGAATCAAAGCTACGACATCATATTACAACATTCATTAAAATTACCATTACACCTACAAGTCCATCATTAATTATACCCATACATGGTCTTTAAAAAATTCTAAGTCAAGCTTTTAAAACATTTATGATGAAATTAATAGCAACTAATAGGATTAGGAGCTCCACTCCCAAAAAATTAAACGGTCATTCAAAAAAATCGAACCTAATTTAAATTCCAAAATAATCCAGAAAATTATAATGACTTCAAATGACTGTCCAAAAAGTGTATATATGGACGATTTCTTATTGCGCCTACGGTTCCGTATTTCATAAAATTATAAGGGATATAAAAGTGATAGCAAAAACATCCCTTTGATATTAACATACTATCGTGCATAAGATAATGATAGATATAAGGAAGAAATGAATGAGATAATACTTTATGGTAAAAATTAATAGGCTTATTGCAAATATACTTAAATCAAACGATCATTAATGTTCATATCGTTGCAATATTTAGACATATACATATATACATAGAAAATTTTAAGAGTGGATTAAAACATATAATACGTATGAAAAAATCGTATAACAGAACTAAGAAACATTAGTAATTAATTGTCAATTTAAAACTATTACATACCATTAAAATGTCCAATTCTCATAAACATCATAACCGAAATCAAATTTTAACAAATATTGAAATTTTAAAATATCAGAAAGCGAACCCTAAAATGACTTATTAACAAATCTTGGGAAAAGTCTCTAAAGAGACGACACTGTGAAGGCTTTTAAAACACAATAAAAAAACATACAAGTTCCTTCAATTCAAAAATGCACCTGAGAATGAAGGCGGGACCACTTGACTAATATTACGATTAATATTTAAAATCAAAGCTCAACTAAGTTATTGGAATTATATCCGTCCATTGACAGTCCAGTTAAACACTGCTAAACAACTAATGAAAATAACACGCAATGTAAGACGAATTGTTATATGCTTTGTAATATTTTCGTATAATAAACGAGAGGAAGTCGCAGGTAGTGGTTAATAATTCGTTTAGTTGAAGGTGCGCCCACATTTTTTTCCTATAGTTGGGAACTCGGCCCACACAGGTGCACTCATACCCTAATTTACTATTCCCGATACGGTATAGGATCTGTGAGATACCATGGATCTAATAGCTCTTTGTAACTAGTCGAAGTCGTGATAGGATTTCGTTATCGTATATTTTAATATTAATGCAATGGAAAGAATATAATTTGTCGCCGTCACTTTGATGGATATGTTTAAGTAAGATCGCAACGTTCAGATGAATGATATTATTGTATTCCTCACGATGGACAACTGGTTCGTGTTTCAAAGTTATTATTTATTAAAATACGTTAAGGTTTGCAAGGAGGTTTTAATTCAAATTATAAACTACAACATTTTTTTATTGTTTTTAAAATGTACAAACTGACGTTTGACACAGCAAACGTCGTTTTGCTACTTACACATATCGTTATTAAAAGTAGAGGATGACTTCAAAGGGATGAAAATTTGGGATTGTAAATATTGTTATTTGCTGTATCATAAAAAAATAAAAAGAAAATGTTTTGACCAAAATATAAAAAAAATAAATTTAAGGGTGGACCACCCTTAACATTTTGGGGTTTTAAAAATAGATATTGTCCGATTCTCAGATCTACTGAATATGCTTAAGAAATTTCACGAAAATCGGTCGAGCCGTTTCGGAGGAGTAGAATTACAAACACCGTGACACGAGGATTTTATATGTCAGATGTATTAGATTAATTAAATATAATGAAGGAACTAATTACATTTTTTAAATTTATAAGCGCTATCAAATGTATTTTGGTGATTTTGCGTGACAAATTTAGGCCAAGACGTTATTAGTAGTAGTTAAAGTTAGAACTAAATTACGCGTCTGATTGTTTTGAATGAGTGTGCGGTATACGAAGGCGGTATAGATTTCTCTCATAATTAAAACAACATAAAACTAATTTACAATCTCGATTAGCTGCGCACATATTCAGCAATTAACTGCGAACACCCGGTAGATGACATCAGAGTGGAGAAAAGTTAATTGATCAAATTGCTAGACAGAATTCGTGAGCAATCTTATTGAATCAGCATCTCATCAATTAGTTACGATAGCGTTGTTACCTCTAAACTTAAATTTTGAGGTTTTTGACAATATAAATGCAATTTTACACATTTGACGTATCTATTTATTAGTAAGACTGTCTGTGAAACGTAGTTCTGAAACTGGTGAACCAATTCTGACGAGTATTTTTATTTGAAAGAATACATGTAGATCTAGTTTCTAAGAAATTCATGAAGATCAGTTTAGACGTATAATTTGTCGTCGTTTGTTACCTAATTATTTTATAATTTCAGGTGAAGAGGGTATATTTTTATACTTAAAACTATATCGTCACTTATAAATCAATAAATTACTGTTGTGTTGCGGCCTTTTAAAATCTCTAATAGATTATTGCTCAGTATTATATAAGTGAGACTTATAAAGTCACACCTGAGAAATAAGAATTTGTAATGAAAGAAAAACACGGAATCATTGTGTAGTAAACTAAAACTTTCATTAACGTCATTTAATTAAGGCCTTATCTTATAAACGTTCTTTAAACTTTCAATATATAGTTACTTATCATTATGGTTTTTAAAAATAACATAAATTAATGATAAATACAACTGTAATGACCTTTATTACCGGGTCTAATACGATTTGAACGTGCGGGTCGGTCGTAGACCTTCAATCAAACGATTTTGAACGTTTGAGACGTGATACCATTAAACGAAAGAATGCCACTTTATAAGCAAGATTTTTTGTTCAAATTGTTTAGTATACAAGGTAAAATGAATGAGTGTTTAAAAATAGAATGTCTTATGTAAAGCTATATCTACATATCTTTATAAAATTATATTACAACAGTGGTGGCCCACCGTTTCAGTCTTTCATTTTGTATTTATACTTACATACAACATTTTTTTAGTAGCAAAAGTAACCTTATTAATTTCCTACTTTCCAGTAAAGTTTCCCAACACAATAGGATTATTTTTTTCTAAACTCAATGTGTCCTATGTGACCAGCTATAATATTAGCCTGTGAATGTCCCGTCAGAATCAGCCCTGCTTTCACGGAGTTAAGCTAGAACAAACAGAAAGACCCACAAAAATTAATACGTATTATTTGTGTTGTAAAGTAACGTTTATATATACTTACTATAAAATACATTAAGAAAAAGCTGTCATTTTGATACTACAAAGACAGTTAAGTTCTATTTATTTCAATAGATTTTCTATAACCTTAAGGCAAGTTCTCTTCAAAATGATAAGAACGGTTACCTATTGTCCTTTTACTATGCAGTAGCCGATGTTAAAAGGAAGTTGTTGAAATAAAGCCTCCACAGCACGTTTGTTAAGTAATAAAACAGAGGCGCCATTTTGGATTCAATTCGATGCGATGCAATCGTTCGTCGCGACGTTGGGAGGTCTATATCCGGCGCCGACCATTTGCATTGTACGCGACAAGAATCTATTATTTTATTTAAAACCAATCAGTGCCTGCTTTCATTAGTTTATAGAATTAAATTTACAAAAATACACCAATAGATATTATAAATAACTGAGTTATTTATAGTATTCCTTTAAGTAAATGTATTTTTGACTAACTTCAGGCAGCGGATTCACTTAAGTTCATTCCGATTTTTACACCATGGGTTAAATTATTAGAGTTTTAGTAAGGACCCCTAATTGTTTTGAAAATATAATATAGTTTATAGCTTTCAACAATAAATGTACTAACCAACACTGAAATAATTTTTCAAATAGGACCTTATATATTATATGCCTTTAGAAAATATATTAAATAGATTAATTCAAAAACCATAAAGATACCATTGACATTAAAGCAATTCTAATGCGTTTACTAATTATATTTATAAACTCGGTTAAGATATAATATAGAAATAACAAGCTTATAAAATTATCATGCAGACGTTATTCATGGTTTTCAGCTTACACGCTCAGATTATAATAACATTTCAAAATCTGTATTGAAATGCATTTATAAATTCAAATCATAGTATGTTAGCACGAGCACTTGTCACATGACTACCTCCGACGCAAACTTAATTAAACGAACAACGAAACAAGACTACAACACCAATTATTTTCTATTGCTATACAATTACCTACATACATATGTACGTACAAAATATTCATAATTGGTACACAACATTCAGAATCATCGACAGGTGGCCAGCGCACGTGCCGCATCAAATAAAACGCAATGAATGTTAAACGTTCTTACTTTCTCAATATATTCAACGATATACACCATCAAATCAATTTCACCGAACGTAACCTACAGAAAATATCAACAAAACACTTTTTACTATAGCATATATTCTGACATACGACTCTTTATAAAATGAGGTTGTAAGATACTTTCTGATTCCATATCATTAAGATATTTATTGCAATCTGTGGATATGGTGTCGTTTAGTTTTGATAATAATGTTCGGGATCATAAAACTTACTTTTGCACAGCTCTGCGTTGTTCCTCAGCGAGGGCAATTCGCCACCCTCTCTGACTGCCTGACTTTTCATTATCGAGATGTTTTATTAAAGAAGGGCTGGGTACGCTATATAGAGGGGCGTTAATAGGGCTATCTATTAAGAAAATTCTTAAGAAAAATTACAGAAGCTTTTAAAAATGTCGAAACTTTTTTGCAGATACATATACCTACCAAAATATTATAATTATTACACCTCAGTTCATTTGTACTTAACTATTATAAAATATTATACCCTCTTATTTGTATGCTTAAAATAAACAAATACTTAAATAAACTATTTATAAAATTTCTCTATACTGTAAGAAATATATCAATTTAATTTTGTAATTAAAATTTTCAACCCTATCCGAGATCAATGCGAAATATTGAGTTACACGTTGATGGGGTGTGGGTGGAATGTTTACACAGGGATTTGGGGTGCGCAATATTGCATTCCTATAGACAAAGCTGACCGAAGATGTCTTCACGGTTCTATTTAATATGGTTTCATCGATATTTCTGGTCTGTGTCCATTTTATTAAACCACCATCAGTGATAATAGATGGACATAATTCAATAAAAAAGTAAAATAATTATTAACAAAAACATTTCTCTGAACTGACCTACGCGTGAGTAGATTAAGTATGTTTTCTAATTAGTAAACAAGTTAAATGATTGTCTTATTACGTGTTCATGAAGATTGTATCAACGCATTCGGTTGTTGTTAAAACAATCGATTATAATGGAGGTTATTTCTCGAAAGCGGTTCACAACACATAATAGACAATGCCACGCGCCTAACATAAACACTTGACTCATAGTCTTCTTTGATTCATTATCAGTAATTTATTATTTACTGTGTCTGGTGACTACTAAATATGTATGCAAATAAATGTATGTACGTACGCATAGTCAAATTATAAACCTCTTATTGAAGGTTCAAAGTTCAAAGAAACGTATGTATCCAATTCAACAGTCGTACTTTAACCACTATGATTCAAGTGTATACAAGTTTAATATGTACTAAAACTATAAATCTGAAGAGTTTGTTACTTTATTTGTTTAAGCGCGTTAATCTCTGAAACCGCTGGTGCGATTTGAAAAATTAGGGATCCTAACTAAAAGTCCAATAACGTTACCTAAGATGTATAAATCGAAATGAACGCGAGCGAAGCCGCTAGCAAATGCTAGTCACACATAAAATTGACTCTCCGAAACGAAGACTTTGTAAAAGATACGTCACGGCGATCCATTCATATTATTTTCAATGTCCTTAAGAACTACCGTCCAAAAACAGGAAATTAAAGCCGTAATGATGGAAGTTATAACTATTTTTAAATATAAGTCTTCATGCTCTAGCGAACTTTAAAAATTACCGTGTCTTATGAATAGTTTACTTTTAACTTACATATAATTTTTATTGCTGAATTATTCAAAATATTTTATTTTTTATACCATTACCATTAAGACTACTTATACAGGTTATTACTTGAGTGCATGTATTTACAGTCACTTACCTCACTTCACCATCTAACATAAATCCTTTAAGATACAATATTTTAAGCTTCTTACAAAAATGTCAATTTAAACGAAATACCAGCCATCAGCGTGCAATCACAATTTATGGATATAAAATGTAAAATACATTTTTACAAATCTTTAAATATTTAACTTCTGATAATACCGTGCTTTGCATTTTGATTTGCCATCTGTTGTAGGTAAAAGCTAATATGCTTTTCCCATATATATGTTACGAGAATAATAGGATATTTAAGTCTCTGATGGATTTTAAGTAAATTAAAATAATGGCATAAAATATTGTACTGTTAAGAAAACGTTAAATCCATTATCATTATACTGTCCTCTGCACTCTGCTCAAGCGAAATTAAATCTAGTTTCGAATTTTGAACTTCAGACAAAACTCTTCGTACCAACTACAACACAATATAACTAAAAAAAGTACAGACTTGCAGGGCCAGTCTGCGTAACATAAAATCTTCATATACATTTTTCTCATATTGGAGTCAAACGCACGTGCACGGTGAATGTCGACGCTTGCCGTGATTCATGAGTGCAGGTACCTACGCAACACAATAACTTAAAACTACGAATATACTTAAATTACATTAGAATACCGTATTATACAATCTATTTATTAATAACAACATTTATATAGTACTTATTTATGCATTTCGGTAAAATATTTAATTTATAAATGTTAGGTAACATGTAAGTAATCTCACTCATGAGGGATTTAAAATCAATTAAATTTTGTATTTGCAAGCTAACTTACTAGCTAAATAACGGCATTCATTAAGTATGTATTAATTTCATCAAGAATGAATCTTTTATTTATACATTTTTAATTTAAATAATATCCTAAAAATGTGTGATGTATACAAATTATTTAATATTTAGTATGTATATTGTACTTATTTAGTATGTATATTATACAATAAATTACTATAGGTACACAATAACTGAACGTGACTTGTGTTCGTTATACAGCCGCACGATTAACCAAAAAATATATTCGGTTTCTTGTTGACTGATGATCCAATAAAGAACGCGGCGACTCAAAGTGAAATGGGTCCAAATACTCAGGTGCGCCTGCGTCGAAGAGATACATTGTGAAGGCGCGCCGCGCCGCGCAGCCAGAAAATAGAATTAAAAGACATACCACAATGGACCAAAGCCCTTTTAATGCATACAAATACGTATGAAGGTAAAATCCCACCAAAACAGTTCAGGTGTTCTCGTACAGTAAATGCCAAGGTTACTCAGCCAGTACGTTATTAAAAAGGAACCAAAACTACATAATTGTTCGGTGAATCATAGTAACGTACCACATACAGTGATAAATGATATAATTATTATATGGCACTCAGTGAACATGCATCAAATATAAATATATTTATATTTGATAATTGCTAGTTATAAATATAAGTAAATACTACATTATGTACTTAATTAAAAGTCTATTTATACATATAACACTGATAAATATTCGTATTAACTTTAGATCAATATTTTATATAAATTAGTTATGAATATTTGAAATTTATGATTCTGGGTAGAATTTGGAATATTTGTGTACAAAGGGCACACATTTATCCATTTTCCCTACTAACTACGACAATATTAAGATAGAAATTTATTGTTCCATATCTAAGTTAATACTGCAAAAGTGTAAAAGTAAATCTGTATTTTAAATTTACATCTCGACAATTGAACCAATTGTTAGGAAATTTACTAAAATGAGGTACATAGATAACATACTGAATATGGTCCGTCGCAGCACTAAAGATTGAAGGGAATAGAATCGCAGATAAAATTTTGTATAAGTCCTTAGGAGTTCTACTCAAATTTGGTCTTTTTTTAATTAAATAACGGAATTTTTCGGAAGATATGAAAAGCCATCCATCGAGGCAATGCATGATATTATAATATTTTTTTATCTATGTTGTAAAGTAGTTATTTGACGCTATATACAGAATAAACTTTATATAACATTATACTACAATATTATATAAGGAGAAGTACATTAAAAAGATTAAGCTACTCTAACTTATTATAAGCAGAAGTCGTAGGAAGTCAGTTAATCAATTATATAATTAATTAATGTTTTTTTTTATATACCTAAAGTTGTTAGTAACAAATAGAACTATGTAGTGACATCTTTTATTATTTTGTATATAATTCTTTAAGTTTCCAATTATGACACTACTAGATGGCATATTTTAACGTCAATTACGCCATCTTTTATCAAATAGTACTTGTCATAAGTTTGAGTACAGCGTCATCTAACGGTTCAATAAAATACCCAAATCTTCATTTTATTTTTCTTATATGGTATCACTAAACTTATAAAAGCCATCGCCATGTCTAAAAATGCTCTATTTTGATTGGTCAGTGACCTCGCGCCTGTTTGAAGTTCAGAATGTGCTCGGATCCGGCGTCATTCTACTCTGCGGCGGCCATTTTGCGCTGTAGCAATAGGGGACGCAATTCTCAGGGAAATAATCTAGCCGCATTGCGGCAATCGGTGTATTTATCCATAAAGGTATGTTGTAAACTTATTTTAATTATCATTCTAGTTAATATCTTGGCAATATTTGCACTGGGTATCTCCACGACTGATTCTAATATCTATCGTGGTCGTTTAAAAGGTGCAATAGTAAATTAAATGCTCACCCATTCGAAAGTACTAATTCTTTCTGCTTTCGTTAGTTACGAGCTTTACAGTATAAAAATGGCTATCATTTTTAAGTTAAACCAACGTCTACCACTGCTAAAGAAATATTATTTTCAGTGAGGAAAACACCGATTCAGAATGTTCCTGTATAACTTGACGCTGCAAGGCTCTACAGCCATTACCCACGCGGTTCATGGTAATTTCTCGGGCACAAAGCAGCAAGAAATAGTTATATCTCGTGGGAAAACATTGGAACTTTTTCGTCCAGATCCTAATACTGGAAAAGTGCACACCCTGATGAAAGTTGAAATATTTGGTGTTATACGATCTATGATGGCATTTCGACTTACAGGCGGAACGAAAGGTAAGGCCCCTCGTAATGAACACGTGTCTATAAACGCCGGCCGGCTGTTCTGATATCTATAAGCATAACCTCAATATTTCATATTTAGGTTATTGCATTGTCTTGCTCCATGGCCTTAATTTTTATGGGTGCATGGTATAACTAGATGCATAAATCATATTCATCACGTCGCACTTGGCGATTTTACTAATTGCTGGGATGTATCATGTTAATGAGACAAATACTTTATAGAATATGTTGCTTATGACAACTGCTGTGCTGAATGTGATTTGGATATTAACATCCTTATTTTTTCAGATTATATTGTCATTGGATCAGACTCTGGGCGCATTGTTATATTAGAGTACATACCAGCTAAAAATATACTGGAAAAAGTACATCAAGAAACCTTTGGTAAATCGGGCTGCAGAAGGATTGTCCCCGGTCAATATTTGGCAATTGATCCTAA
>JAOSYY010000012.1:2253151-2266667 GCA_025727935.1 Hebomoia glaucippe
AAAGTACATCAAGAAACCTTTGGTAAATCGGGCTGCAGAAGGATTGTCCCCGGTCAATATTTGGCAATTGATCCTAAAGGCAGAGCTGTTATGATTGGTAAGTTTATTGAAGATGTTTCTATTTAAAGTAATAGAGATTTCAAGACAATGTTGCATTGTCTTTTATTCCATAGGATGGTAAATAAGCATACAGTTGATATGGTGGTAAGTGATTTTTGTTGCATATGGACTCTTCCAAGATCAGTAGATCTAGGAGATGCATTGCCAGCCTTAAGACGTTGGCCATATTATATCAGTTATTATTTCAATTGACATTCTGTTCTTGTCTATTTGTAATTTTGTTCCAAGTATCTAGAAATTCATAGGCTAAAGTTGAAATGCATGTAGCACTTCACATAACCTTTATAATTATGGACAATGTAATTATAACAATCAAATTACTAATGTTTTTGACACTTATCTGGCCAAAGTCAGCCTCATGCCTGTGGCAGAACTCATCACAAATGTGAACATGAATTCTGGCTGGGACTCGACCTGGTTGTCTTATCTTACTTCTAGATTACAGTGCCCTCAATATTCCTTTTAATAATAGAATATTATTTGTTTAGGTGCAATAGAGAAACAAAAATTGGTATACATATTAAATAGAGATGCAGAAGCTCGCTTAACTATCTCATCACCTCTAGAGGCACACAAGTCAAACACCTTAGTTTATCACATGGTTGGTGTTGATGTCGGCTTTGAAAATCCCATGTTCGCCTGTTTGGAGATAGATTATGAAGAAGCTGATTCTGATCCCACAGGTGTGTAATAAAAGTTTTTGTTTTTAAAACCATAATCGAATAAACTAAATGATTATTTGAGGTCCGTGTTTCCGATTGACAGTGACGCCAAATCCTCTTCGTATGATGCTTTCTCTGGAATCAAAATAAGGTTTCTGCTGCTTCTATTGATCTGGAGTAATTAATAATCTTATTTCAGGTGAAGCTGCCCAGAAAACACAACAAACTTTAACATTTTACGAACTTGACTTAGGTTTAAATCATGTAGTAAGAAAATATTCTGAACCTCTAGAAGAACACGCTAATTTCCTTATAACAGTACCGGGTGGCAATGATGGGCCTTCTGGTGTATTAATTTGCTCAGAAAATTATCTTACATACAAAAACTTGGGAGACCAACATGACATCAGGTGTCCCATCCCAAGGCGGAGGAATGATTTAGATGATCCTGAAAGAGGAATGATCTTTGTCTGTTCAGCTACACATAAAACCAAGTCTATGTTCTTTTTCCTAGCACAAACTGAGCAGGGTGATATTTTTAAAATCACTATTGAAACTGATGAGGATATGGTCACAGAAATTAAGCTAAAATACTTTGATACGGTACCTGTAGCCACTTCTATGTGCGTTTTAAAAACTGGGTTTCTGTTTGTGGCCTGTGAATTTGGAAACCAGTAAGTATTTCTATTTTATTCAATATTTTAATTAAATTTCACTATTTGCTACTAATGTACTTGTGGTCTATATAAAATTACAAAATTTATTGTGTTTGGTGACTACTTCCTTTCAACATTCAGTTTTACCAAATGTATAAATGTCTCCAGGTTTCTTTCTTTGTATTAAAATTCATTAAAATAAGTTCTGCAGTTTTCATGAGGAACACAACAAAACCAAACATTTTTGATTTAATATTAGTTAGGGGAAGCCATTGTGCATGTGAAAATGTGTCACGAGGCTGTCCTTATGTCACTTTAAAATATCATGCTATATAAATCATCTCAGAACCAAGGTCCTTCCTGTTTTATGGGGTAGGTGCATACTGACGTGAGATGTACATAAAAACCTCTCAAATTCAACATTATCAAAATTAAAGACATTGTTTTCAAGATAGTTGTATTTTTTAGTTACCTATATCAAATTGCACATCTGGGTGATGAAGATGATGAACCGGAATTTAGTTCTGCAATGCCCTTAGAAGAAGGCGACACATTTTTCTTTGCACCTAGACCACTGAGGAATTTAGTTCTGGTTGATGAATTGGATTCACTCTCACCCATATTAGGTAAGCATTTCACATATTACACATTTTAGTTTTTACAAACTATCAATGATGTCAAACATTATCGCTCCGTGTTTCATCCGAAATATATTGACGATTAACAATTAACCAGATCTGAGATACCTTTAATAATTGAATAGTGTTTGAATTTTTATCAAATTCTAATAGCTTATCTGTTTCAGCTTGCCAAGTGGCCGACTTAACTGGTGAGGATACTCCACAAGTGTATTTAGCTTGTGGACGTGGACCAAGATCATCTATTAGAGCTCTTAGACATGGATTGGAAGTTGCTGAGATGGCCGTTTCCGAATTGCCAGGTTCTCCTAATGCAGTGTGGACAGTCCGAAGACATAAAGATGGTAAGTTACTTAAATCATACTCGACAATTTTTATTACTGAATGGATTTGCCAGTGCTTGCATATTAAGGCTAAGATACATGTGAAAGGCTATAAAAAAACAATTAATAACAAAAAGTCAAAGGACGTCAGCCTTTTTCGGGATATTAAATAATCTGATTAGGAGCTAATGATTATATATTATTGGTCCGTGTTACTGACATATCGTGACGCTACAATAACCACATATGACAGCTCCTTATTATCAACAAATTACTAATAAAACCCTGGTTGTTTGTTATACATAAACACCAGTGGTTTTTATTTTCAGAATCTGCTATCGGCCGATGAAGGAATGAGATGGTATCCTCGAAAGCAAAGGTAGGCATCGACACTAATTTCGACATTGGCAGCTGGCGACAACAGGATTTTCACATTCAAAATTTAGACAAACTTCTTTGTCCTATTAGAATTTTTTTGGTTGCAGATGATTATGACTCTTACATCATTGTATCGTTCGTAAACGCCACACTTGTGCTTTCAATTGGTGAAACTGTTGAAGAAGTAACGGACTCGGGTTTTCTGGGAACAACTCCAACGCTAAGTTGTCATGCACTGGGCAGTGACGCATTAGTCCAAGTGTATCCAGATGGGATTAGGCATATACGGGCTGACAAACGTGTAAATGAATGGAAGGCGCCTGGCAAAAAATCTATAGTAAAATGCGCAGTAAATCAACGTCAAGTAGTTATAGCCCTTACTGGTGGGGAATTGGTTTACTTTGAAATGGACCCTGTAAGTATCTTATTTTAAAACACGCATTTTATAAATCTACAGCATCTATTTATATTTTTAGTTGATCCTTTGCTATTCGACGTGTTTGCGAAGTGCGGCCTTCGGGCTGCGCCTAGCGAGAGTGGTGCGTAGCTGTTCTATGCAGTGACAAGCCCACAACGTCGTAGAAAATATTCATACTCCTGCTTGCAGTTGAGTGTGGAACTCGGCATATTCCATAGCCAAACTGGAGCCGCTCAGGCTGTGAAGGTGGCAAAACCATGCTGTGGACACCACTACTCAACCACATATTATATCAATCCAAATAACACAATAATACTATACAGATTTATTACATTTTTGTTAAAACAGTCTAACTTCTAACATAGTTCAAATTGCACATCATAGCCTATCCCTTTTTGTACTGATTCAGTGATTTTGTTTTTAGACTGGTCAGCTAAATGAATACACTGAAAGAAAGAAGTTATCGTCAGATGTTTCTTGTATGGCATTGGGATCAGTTGCAACTGGAGAACAAAGAGCATGGTTTTTAGCTGTGGGACTAAATGATAACACTGTTCGAATTATTTCATTGGATCCAGCTGTAAGTATACCAGATTGTAATTTAGCTTGAATATAAGCAAGCATGTTTAAAAAAATTTATGATGACACTAGGACACCACTGAGTTTATGTGATTACAACCACCTAAAAATGCGTTATTCTTAAACTTATCTGAAGAATTTATTTTAAAAGGAATTATTTATAATTATGCTATAGCGGTATTAACTAGTATACATTTTCAGGACTGCCTTTCCCCAAGATCAATGCAAGCGTTGCCTGCGAGTCCAGAATCTCTGTGTATTGTTGATCAACCATTTGAGTCTGGTGCCAAATCTGCTCTACATTTAAACATTGGATTAAGCAATGGTGTATTACTGAGAACTACTTTAGATTCTGTCAGTGGAGATCTAGCTGATACCAGAACAAGGTATGTTCTATGTACTTTGTATATGCAAAAATAACAATCCAAAAATATAAATAATTCAATGATGTAAAACTTTATCGCTCCGTGTTTCATCTGAAATATCATGACGATTCATTAACCAGATCTGAGATTTTATTATTTAAAAATTTTATTACAGTTTGTTTTGAATATGTTTATGCAACTTTTCATATCTTTTTAGATATTTGGGATCTCGGCCTGTGAAGTTATTCAAAGTGCGGGTGCAGTCTGCTGAGGCAGTATTGGCGGTGTCTTCTAGAACTTGGCTTGGATATCAATACCAAAATAGATTCCATCTTACACCTCTTTCATATGAATGCTTAGAATATGCAGCTGGTTTTAGTTCAGGTAATAACTTTTGATTACATTTGCAAATGTTTAGTGTACAAATAAAGTAATATAGAATAGATAATACTTAAAATATTTATAAATTCGACGTGTTTGCGAAGTGCGGCCTTCGGGCTGCGCATAGCGAGAGTGGTGCGTAGCTGTTCTATACAGTGATAAGCCCACAACGTCGTAGAAAATATCCATACTCCTGCTTGCAGTTGAGTGTGGAACTCGGCATATTCCATAGCCAAACTGGAGCCGCTCAGGCTGTGAAGGTGGCAAAACCATGCCGTGAACAAATTTAATTTAATCTATACATCTTATAAGGTCACTAGGAACGTTTTTTTATCCAATTATTTACTTTCCAGAACAATGTACTGAGGGTATAGTAGCAATTTCATCAAACACCTTAAGGATCTTGGCGCTAGAGAAATTGGGTGCAGTTTTCAATCAGAACTATGTACCACTAGAATACACTCCTCGAAAGTTTCTCATCAATACTGAAACTAATCATATTATCATCTTGGAAACGGATCATAACTCTTACACAGAGGAAATGAAAAAACAACGAAGGTATGTAAATATATTTCATTTATGTCCCTTAACTCATTGATGTTCCACAAAGTGGAAATTAATGTTATTTTCTCACCACAGTCAAAAAAATAAAGTAATGTTTAATAGGATGATAAAATTACACAAGTAACTGAATTAAATGTAGATATACCTGCAGTACTGATTTGATTTAATACAAATTTATTTCAAAAAGTTTATGTAGGAAATGCCTAATACTATTATTACATTATAGGGTCCAAATGGCACAAGAAATGCGCGAGGCAGCCGCTGGTGGTGGACCAGAAGAACAGCAGTTAGCTAATGAAATGGCAGATGCTTTCCTATCGGATATTCTTCCAGAAAATGTGTTTTCCTCACCCAAAGCTGGGGCAGGTGTGTATTGTACAAATTTATTCTTCTGCCACATTCTCTGGGCAAGAGTGGTATGCATAAAGCAAACTCGCTCTAATCGATTGTGGCTACATAAATTCTTTGCGTTAATCCCAGATGATTTCTATAAATCATTTGATTCAAGCATTTGATACATTTTCTCAACATTAAATATTTACTCTATGTTATATACAATTTAAAGACTTAGAAAAGCTTTAAACGTAAGTAACATTTAATATATCGCATAGTATTTAAAACGCGATATAAAATGTCAAAATTCGTGATAAAAAATCAAGTAATCATTAATAACGAAGTTTATTGTTTATCAGGAATGTGGGCGTCGCAAATTCGTGTAGTGGACATGAGCGGTGGGCAGGCGAGTACGCTGTGCAAATTGCCATTGGAACAGAACGAGGCGGCGGTATCGTTATGTCTTCTGCGTTGGGCGGCACACGGCGAACATGCGATCACGCACCTTGTAGTCGGAGTTGCCAGGGACCTAATCCTTTCGCCCCGTTCCTGCACTGAAGGCAGCCTCCACGTCTACAAGGTACATAATATTGCATAACTCATTACGCCTTGAAACTGTAGTTTTTTCAGTACTCTAATTTATTCCCGATTACTTCATGAAATTACATATAACGTCAACTATCTACGCGTGAATGCCCCGTCAAAATCGGTCCAACCGTTTCTGAGTTTACCTGAAACAAACATACAGGCAAAAATGATATAAAATGTTTCTTTTTTAAGTACCGTATTTACTTTCATAAGTATCAATACAAAAGCTGTTTTCATTACTAACGGGCACTTAAGTTTTAGTTGTATAAAATTTTAGATTGAGGGTTTATTGTTTGTCTTATATATTTATTTAATAATTGTTTCAGATTTATAACACGGGTAAATTAGAATTAGTTCATAAGACTCCTGTCGATGAGTACCCCGGAGCATTGGCGGCATTCAACGGCCGCCTCATAGCGGGCGTCGGTCGCATGCTTAGATTATACGACATCGGACGGCGGAAGCTCCTTAGAAAATGCGAAAACAGACACATTCCAAACCTCATTGCTGATCTCAAAACCACTAGACAAAGAATATTTGTATCAGATGTTCAAGAATCCATATTCTGTGTGAAATACAAAAAACGAGAGAATCAATTGATTATTTTCGCTGATGATACGAATCCCAGATGGATTACGAACACCTGTATACTGGACTACGACACTATAGCCATGTCAGATAAGTTTGGCAATGTTGCCATTATGAGGTTACCACAATCGGTTACAGATGATGTCGATGAAGATCCCACAGGAAACAAGGCACTCTGGGATAGAGGTTGGTTTTACTATAATGTGTCCCTACTATGAGTTCTATATATTACTTTAAATATGATGATAACTTTGAAAATCACACATGCTAGACTAATGATAATCCAATGATTACTTCTTTATATCTGAAGTGTTTATACAAAAACCTCTAACACATTGTACCTTAACTATTTCTAATGATAGTTACCTTCCAGGTTTGCTTAATGGAGCATCTCAAAAAGGCGACATGGTGGCAAATTTCCATGTGGGCGAGACGGTAACCTCATTGCAAAGGGCCACTCTTATTCCCGGTGGATCCGAAGCCTTATTATATGCAACTTTAAGTGGATCTCTAGGAGTCCTACTGCCTTTCACATCGAGAGAAGATCACGACTTCTTCCAACATTTAGAAATGCATATGAGAAGTGAAAACGCGCCTTTGTGTGGCAGAGATCACTTGTCATTTAGAAGTTACTACTATCCTGTAAAGGTATGGTATGATAGTGATATTTTTAATCCAACGCTCAAGTCAGCAGGCTAGCTCTAAAGCTAGTCTGTGTTACAGAGTTGGTAGAGCGAGCGTCGTGGTGCGGAGTCGCGTGCGCCGGCGTTGTGTCGGCGCTGCTGCGCTGCCCTCGCGCGCACGTAACTGAGAGTCGCAAGTGTCTAGTGGCACTTGCGTAGTAATTGGAACGAACAATCTTACCGTAATCGTTGCTTCAGTGCTTAAGCCCAGCACCCGGTTTTACAAAATTAAGTTTTTAATCTTAATTTAGTGTTTGAATGACCAATTTAGTGGTATAATATATAAACTACATTTAACATAATCTATACATTTGCATTTATAAGATTTTGATGCTTGTTCAATACCTCTATTTAGTCGTATTTTCTAATCTTATTGTGTTTAATCTATGTGTATTGTAGTATTGAGAACTCATTTAACAAATACAAGACTCAAAATGACAGTATATTACGTGTTCTTATTACTGTAACGATTAAATACGACGATTTTAATTATAATTGTGTATTGTCTGCGATGAGTTGTTGGTGCTTCCTCTTAAAAAAAGTTGGCCCTGAACGTATCATATCAAAGTAAATAAATACGTCAATTTTTTTTCTATTTCTTCACGCATCGCTAAAAGTTTGACTTCTGACTGTGGTTACCTTGGCATAGACGTTAAATTGTCTTTACTTTGTTTCAGAATGTGATAGACGGCGATCTGTGTGAACAGTTTAATTCTTTGGAACCGGCGAAACAAAAAGCGATCGCCGGAGACCTTGAGAGGACGCCCGCCGAAGTGTCCAAGAAACTTGAAGACATAAGAACTCGATATGCCTTCTAATTTTTTTTGCTAAGACAAATACGTTAAGAATAAATATAAGTGAAACTAAATCTGCTGTTTCTTTTAAGGTTACAATTTAATTGCTTACCAAAATCATTTTTAGACACTAACAGCTAACCTAACCTCTAAGTATAATATAACCTTAGAAATTAAACTCCCTCTACCGGTGTACCTAAAATACAACTTTTATAAGGTTCAAAATAAATATGAATAGATAATCTTTTCGCTTACTGAAATGGATGATGATTGCTCGACAAAAATTGTTTAATGGGGTAAATAAGTAACATTTGGGATACACATTTTTATATTTGAATATTAAAAAAATCGCATGCCTTCCACATTAATTTTGATAAAGAAAAAAATAAATCATAAGTAATCAATGTCGCTTTCATTTTATATAGAATTAAATGAACTTAATGAAACTATATTGTACTATTACTTTTTTAGTATATTGGTATAGGGCGGTTAATAGCTTTCTTTCTGTAGTTCACTGTCAGCCGGTATTCTTCCTTCCTTCTTTGCAATCTTATATTATTTTCATTACATACTTTTTAAAAGATATCTTATTAATAAAATATATTTCTCGAAACATTGACGTAAGTAGAACGAATGCGTGAATATTATGCGCAATTTCTTACGAGCGTGTAACCTCGTTCTAAGGCTCAACACTTTCAATAAGTTTTGATTTCGTTTTCTAAGTGAAATTGTTATAAATATTCTATTAAAGTGTTGGACTTTTCTATTTAAATTGAAATAGACTTTAGCCTATATCACCTGTAAAGATTCCAAAGAAAATTATTTTCTTTTTAGTCTTACGGAAAAACAGACAACGGCCTCATTAATTATCTATAAATTATATCTTACACGGATTCTAATTAACGCACTTTCAAGTGCTTTCATTAAACGAATTACATCGTGCAAGATTCTAAAAACAATTATTTAATTTAATGCTTTCTACTGCGACGATGTACACTGATTTATTATATCATTAGTACATAGATGTACTGCTTGAGGCGTGCCAACAACACGCTATGTTAGTAGGTTAAATTAATATTTTATAACAATTTGCTTGTCAAGACATAGTGGCCTAAATGCAAATGAGAAAAAAGCCACACTTCCTTACTAGCACGTGAAACAGACGTTACTATGACTACAATATCGACCGGCGGCTTTTCCGAGGCTTTCCTTCACATTTACGTGACACGCTGAAACATAATGAACTGAAAATGTATTCTCAACTACCGCTACCATAACGAATCGTGGCTCGTACTTTGTATATATATGTATATTTTTTATCGAAAAATTGTTGTGCATGTTTTGAATAATTTTAAAATGTAGTTGTTTGTTTGAATGCGAGTGCATCAGTGCAGCAGATACAGACAATGAGTGCACGCGCGAAACGAACCGAGACGCGCGACCGTCGATGCGCGAGAGTCCGTTTTTAAAAAGCACTCGGGAACGCTCATTAGCTGTTGCACCGTAGCTCCACTGCGGTTGGAGGAAACGTGCAATACGGGGTATTAGAAAGTGTAATGTATGGTGAGGTGCGATGTTGTCAGTCAGCAAGCCGGTGTCACTAGTCCAGCAGAAGAAACAGCAGTGGGCGCGAGAAAGAGGTAAGTGCGACATCCCACCCCTAAGATTCTTCATTCCTCCTAAGAGCTTTGTCAATTGTTCTGTTCTGCAGTCATACATAATTCAAGTTTGAAAGTTACATCATACAACTGTCAAAATTCAAAATAAATTATTAAAATATCGGCCCTCGATTGTTTACGGTTTTACCTATAATCTAAAAGCTATGTATTTTTTTCTAATTGCTAATAATCAAATAAGATTTGGTTAATTAAATTTTCATTTCCGAAATTGCAATTTAAATATGAATATCTTGTCATCCTTATCGGACCAATAATTCTGTAGTGATTTAATAAAAAGTCACTGTATATTTACGTCAGTAATTATTAATAGTATACGTTTTGTAAGGAGAAAGGAACAATAAAAAGAACTCTTATGAAAGATTTAAATGAATTTGCTAGATCTCAGTAGACTACGAGTTGTCGTTACGTTCGACTATCTTGTTAAAGTTGCGTACTAATTCAAAACATTTTAAACAGGTAATCGTTTCTTTTAGTAAAGAATAGGTATTTTTAGTAATGTAAAAAATTACCTAGTTCTTAATTTGACTAACAGTATCCACTTTATGGTACATATTTTTATTGCAACGCTCTCGTGCGCTTTAAATCACTGACCGTAGTGTTTTTGTTATATTATGTTAACGGTACGGTGAGTCCTTTACGTAATCAACGTAAAATTTAATGGAGATAATATTCTAAGTCTTATTTCAAAATCCGCATGACTTGAGTAGCATTACGAATGTGCATGAATCAGACGCTTGCCGCATTATTAAGATTTTCACCGCAATTAACAGTCTATTAATTATTTCTATTCTTCGATCTATGATTCATATGAATATATGAAAAATCACGAAAATAATCAAATAATAATCATAATAATTTACGCTCCATCTTCTAAGTACAGCTAAATGAAACGATTGTTTCATAAAAAATACATTACTATACTAAAAAAAAAAGAACCAACAATGAAGCATGATAACAAAAACAGCTGGAATAACATGATGGAGCGAAATAAGGCTAATAATAATTAAACGTTTTAAAAATATGATTTTCTTTAGTCAGGATCGAATTTTATTCCGTCCCTTCATCAAAGGTATCATTAGTACTATCACCTGTCTTCGTTTTCGGGAGCAGTCCCCAAATACCCTGTACCTATAAGAACGTAACAGATGGATATCTGTTATAGGAACTTATATTTGAAACCGAACAATTTGGCCGAATATCATAAAAAATTCAGAGTTTGGCTTCCAAAATATTGACTTTTTGTGAAGGCTGCGAGGTCAATGCTTTCAATTTCAACCTTAATGACCAAACTGTCTGGGGCTTTTGTATAATAATCGATATTTCATGAAATGACCCAGACACTGAACACATCCTTAGACCTTTTAAGTACACATTTCCCCAGTAATGGTATCTCAGATATATATATTGGTTTATAAATTTATGAAAGATAATAAGCGAAAATGATGAGCTCAATCACTTGTTAGTACATTGTGAACAAAATTGAATTGTCAATAGTTATTATTAGACAACGGAAGTCGCCTATTGTGTGATTTGCCAGGATATAAAAATACAATGACCGATTTAAGGCTAAACTTACCTATTGATATTATACAGAATAGGATTAACTTTTTATACTATTTTGTTTTCCGTTCTCTACAATCCAGCCATTTAATAGATAAGTTGCAGCTAAGAGATAGATCGCCAATTACGAAACTGGTTAATTATTAATAGAAATAAACATATGCATTAAGAAGTAAACAAATTTAATACTTGATATATATTTTTTATGCTAAAATTAATTCATAGCTTGTTTAATATCAATTTAGTGATTCAACAATGATAATTAGTTATGTCAAATGATATATCAGTGCTGTAATTCTCGTAAAGAATTTTACGATGATAATTAACACTTTTCATTTGATTTTTACAACCCTGCTCTATTGTTTTTTGTTTTATCTGGTTGACATAAATTGTATTTTAGTAACAAAAAAATTCAGGTTATGTTTTACAACGTGTAGCTTAGCGTGCATTGCCGATTGTGGCTCGACATGCGTTATCGACAAAACTGAAAACCCTTCACTAATGGGGTTAAGGGGAATTCTTTTATATTTTTCTTAAACGAAAACTTAAAGTAGCTCATTATAATTCGACTTTCAGTCATGGGAGGTACTGTGGATATATATCTTAAGTCTTTTATTTTTCTTTATAAATGATCTGTAACAACTTGTTACAGAGGAAATGTCACACCTTTATTTACCGTGGGGTTCCGGAGAGCGATACACAAATCGCTTGACAGTACGGAATCAATTTGCAAGTTCCCTCGAGCTACACAAGCAGACATTAGAATACTCAGAGCCAATACAAAGACAGAGAAGTCCCAGCCTACCCCCAATTCATAATATTGACGTTAATAAAATTATTATAGAAAATAGAACAAAAGAAGTACTGAACAGAAATATTCCGAGTGCGAAAAGATTCGCATTTTACGACGAAGACGCGGAAGGCGATACGTCTGGATACGGAAGTGAGACAGTCAATCACATGAACAATAGGAGCCAAAACAAAACCTTACGTGATAATAATCATTTAAGTTCGGACGTTGTAGTGGCGTGGCAACAAGAAGAAAAATATAATAGGTATGTGTTTTATATTAAACTGCTTTTTATTAACATACTAGAGGCGCTCCGTGGATTCACTCGTGTCTATTTTCCTTAAAAAGTCCCTTAAACATCTCGTGTGACTTAATAACGGAGCAAAATTAAAATATTCATATTTTTTTTTAATTCATTAATAATAATTTCCGTATTTAAAAAATTTAATGAAATAAATGTATTAAAGCGACACTGTCTTTTTACGCTTTGGCGAGACAATAACGAAAGGAATAATTTGTATACGAGTATTTTAATGTTGAATTATTAAGTTACTTCATAAATATGTACCTATTACTAACTGTCACCCGCGCCTCAAGTCTTGTAATAAATTTTAACGAAAAAAGTATTGTATCCTATAACAGTCTCCTCGCTCCCGTCTATATCTATACCAAAAATCATTACAATCGGTTCAGAGATTAAAACGTAACAAACAAACATCCTCACCTTGACATTTATAATATTAGTAAAAATTAGTAAACTTCGAGGTAATAATTAATCAATAGAAAAAAGCTATCAAGTGAACGACAAAGTATGGCTGATGGAGCTTGGTCTGCACGAAGTTCCGGTGCTGAAGAGGGACGACCGCGTTGGGGTGACCGAGGAGTCGCCACCGGCCGCCTCTGGGAACCGACCGCACCTACTGCCAGATTACCTCAGGTAAAATTTAACATCCGGTTAATTTTAATAGCCACCTGGCTAGAACACGATGTCCCAAAAAAAAAACTAGGTAAAAATTTAATCGGTTAATATAAAGCACCCATAAGGTCGCCTTAGAAGTTTGTGCGAAATAGAAACTCAGAAATCACTAAATAAAAATTATAGTCGACAAATTTTTGTTTCCGCCTCAATACAAAAGATCTAAATTCTATGTTAATGTATATATCTAATGTTTTCAAATAACCATAAACGTCGTATATAAAATATAAGTTAGAATAAATAGTTTATTAATATTGGAACGAAGTTTCTTATCGCCCGTTGTGAAAGGGGGCTAGACGGAAAAAATTCTTACGAAAAGTTGTCACGACACTTTTTAAGCTTATAATAATGTATGCTTATTATATTATAATATATTAATATGACGAATATTATAATATATATTAAATAATATATTATTATATATTATAATATTATTTAAAT
>JAOSYY010000012.1:2272204-2292220 GCA_025727935.1 Hebomoia glaucippe
TCAGGATCGAATTTTATTCCGTCCCTTCATCAAAGGTGTAATTAGTACTATCACCTGTCTTCGTTTTCGGGCGCAGTCCCCAATATCCTGTATATAAATAAAATTATGTCACAACACTGTTAATGGAAGGTCTAAATAAAAAGCTATTTATCAATATCACTCTTTATTGGATTTTAAAAAAATAATTATATTACACATTCAATGATTAGAACCTATGAACAGTAACATTATTAAGATACGATATTGCCTATTTCCGTTCGAATAGAGCGTGTAAATCTGTTTGTATCCAACTTCTGTTTCAATTTTTAAAACTAAAATCGTGCAAGCGGAAATATATTTACTTTCGATGTACTCATTCCTCGCCCAATTCTTGTATAATAAAGAATTGAGAACACCGAACATTATCTAACCTAAATATTCTATCAAACTTAGGCCCTAAGTACCCACGTTTAAATAAATGAGCACAACTTATTTCAGAAACATAAACAATTGAAAAATAAAACTTTTAAATCTCTTAATAAATAATCATAATATAGAAATAACAATAAAAAAATGGTAAATCTTAAGAATTACAAGCAGAAGAAATTCGTATTTAACATTAAACTAATAATATTGCAATTAAGTGAAACTCCATTTTCCATAAGTAGCAAAGGTAAGAGAAATGTATCCTAATGTCTGAAAAAAAAAAGAAATAGCTAAATAGTACATGAGTAAACATAGAAACATCTCGATTCATCTGGTCATTACGGAAGGATTTTC
Organism: Hebomoia glaucippe; assembly: GCA_025727935.1. Classification (NCBI taxonomy): domain Eukaryota; kingdom Metazoa; phylum Arthropoda; class Insecta; order Lepidoptera; family Pieridae; genus Hebomoia; species Hebomoia glaucippe. The sequence continues at coordinate 2,272,964 of JAOSYY010000012.1, forward strand.
AAAATATACATAATTTCAGATATACAGAATAATTTTCTTGTAAGGATGTCGTGCAGTTATTATATGAATTTTAAGACTAACAAAATTTTTTTAACAGCCATTTATACGGATATAGTGGTTCCTACATCTTGGAGCGAGAATTGTACTACGTTAGCAGATGATCGCATTCACGTTTATATTCGCCAAAAAACAAAATGTCACGAATATCGCCCTTCTGTATCGTATATTTAGTTTATACAACAATATTTTATTCTTGCGTTCGATAATCAATTCGAGGCGAAAAACACTCTCTAATCCAATATTCCTTTATTATTTCAAATCCATTCAAATAATATACTAATAACGTGTTTCGAATATGTGACTTTTGAGTGAATGCACGTCTATAACCGGCTTAATTCAAAATTATAATAACTACACAATACCTTTACAATTTCAAATCGAATATTCAACCAAGATTAATAACAGAACCACAACCGATTATTGCTTTCACCGCTTGCTGTACTAATTTTTAATGTAAGCAATGTTAAAAAAAAATAGTACAACTGATCAACTTGTTATATTCACCTTAACTTCACGAAACGTGAAATCATTTATGAGGTCGATAACATATCGATCTTTTATTGCCCCTATAGTATCCGTTAAAGGTGGAAGTCGTTCAAGTAGTTCCTGTGATGCGCAAGAGATTGAAGATCTTTGACATTACGGCCACGAAGCGAAAATAGGCATGATGAGTTACTTAAGCGCCATTTTCATGGAGAGACTTTATCGTATCGCGGTAGAACCAGTGTACATTAAAAAAACAAATACTTGCCTACTTGAGTGTGTTCAATGACTAGGCGATTATCGACTTTCTATACACGTTATCATCTGATCAGAAATCGTATAAAGCTTCTCTCCATGTAAATAGATCTTTACAAATATAAAACACGCTATTATTTTTATAATAGCGTATTTTATATACAAATACTATTTTTTATGAAATATATACATCTTCATGATTCAATGACATATTGTTTGATTAAAAACGCAGCCAATTAGAATATTGAGGGTGAAAATGATCTATTAACCACCAATCAGAACGAATATATTAGATTTGAGTAGAAAAACGTTTACCGTTTGATTAAACATACGCACGAGAAATTGTTTTTTGTCACACAAATGTCTTCGATTTTCTGTATACTCATTTTTCAAGTTCTCTACAATCAATTCTTGGACGTACTAAGTATACAGAAAATCGGTGACACCATTGTGAAGAATTTCTTTTCCAGATAGTATATACAGAAAATGTGGCTTCACAAGCAATGCCATTACACTGGTAGACGTTTAATACAAATACTAAAAGTACGTTTAGTGTCTGCAGATAAATATGTGAAAGTTTTTCAAAATCTATCACCATGCCTACTCTGTCAAGGTAACGTATGAAAATTCGGGGGATAAGAAACTCAATCCCGATAGCTCTTCGCAGCCAGGGCACTTGGACGCAATCATTTAGCATCTAGCCAGAGCTATAATCTATCTCGACACAGCCGTCAACCCCGGTTAAACATTAGAACTTATTTTAAAAATTCGTAGTCTTTAAGCTATCATTGCTATAATCTAGTGATCTCACTCGAACTATTTCATTTATTCAATCGGAATCAAATATGTAATGTATTATATGTTTTATTACAAATATAGCTCTTGATCATTCATTTCTCTTAAATCTAAGTATACAAAATAGGAATCTGCAATAAAACATGGTTGCCTCGCTATGTTAAACATCTATTAACTTTAAGACCGTATAATAATATCGTTTAGATATGTGTAACTTTTAAAAATTTCAAGACAGAAAGTAAAGATCAAGTCATGAATGGACGGCAAATATCCACTGAAATATAGACAACTAGCGTATTACTTTTTCAAGTTTAACACGGATGTCGTAATGAAACATTTGGTCCAAAACACCTACATTATTTGGCAGTACTACTAAGAGATCTAGGGTATGGAAAAATATAGGCCAATTCTTCACAACAAATTGTCTAAATGAATGGAATGAATAAGGATATACTTACTACTAGAAGCACCAAAAATTCTTCAACATTTTATATTACGTTAGTATCATGAGGTGACATTTATTAACTACAGAGGTACGATTACTAAATTAGACACCTATCATAAATAATGAAGTCAATAAACACATCGTACAAGCTATAATTTAATTTTCTCTTTAAAGATCACACCCAAAAATATTGCAGATTCCGGGAAAAGTTTTGAAAATAGAATGACTCTTATATAACACAAATATAAAAAATTAAGCTTTAAAGGAAAACAATAATTAAATTATTATTAATAAAAAAAAAAAACAATGTCATAACGTAAAATATGTAACTAAAACATGGACGTATGATGTATGGATATTATGCAAAGTAAGTTTATTAATCGACCACGCTTTATAAACCCACAAATCGAAAATGTCACAGATTAAATATAAATACGTTAACTATAAAATTTCGGTAGTTATTCTTTATTTACTAAAGAAAACTTAAAATGTCATGTCTAATTAGAAGTATTATGTAGTGTTTATAAGCGTGGTAAGGCATTGAGCTAACACCGGGTCGACCCCGGCGACCTCTTCATCGAAACGCATCTCACTGATCTTTGCGCGCTTTCTTTTTGCTCTTCTTGGATACCTTAGCTTCAGTCCAAGTGTCTGTAAAAAAATTATATAAAGTGATTAAAATCACAATTTATTGCGCCAAAGTTTGTACAAAGAAAATGACAATTACTTAGAACTAGATTCAAACTTGAGTCTTAAAAAGATAGATTTGCTAAAAGCGTTAAATGATATCAGTTCAACCGTTTCACAGATTATCCGGAACAAAGACACAGATAACAAAAATTATACATTTAGAAAAAGCTGTTATTATTAGAGCAGAGACTTCAGTATAAATAAATAATTTTGAGTAATATGTATATTATAAGGCCCATATCGTAGAACGAAACTGAAGAAGACACTTGATTGCATATACACACGTAGTAATTCACAAAACCCGAGTAGAAAAGGTTTTTTAGGGTCTCATAGCTTTTACACATTTTAAAAACGTCATAATTTTACTAAACTTGACACTTTATATGCAAAATCTTAAATATAATTAAATATATTGAAAAAAAAATGCCATATGTCATCTACTGTGTCTTTGCTTCCCAACGTCGATATAAACACCTTCAACTTCTTGAACTACATAAGTACTTAATAACTGAAGCAGACTTCTAAGTGCCTAATTCACAAAGAGGTGAAGTATGACGCGTTTCAGTTTGAGGCTGTGAATTTCCAGACACTCGGAATATAATGAATAGTCCATAAAATGAAATTGAAAAGTTGGTAAACTAAACTGAATTAATAAATATTTATTTATCTGAAAAAATTAATAAACTTCTAGATGTCCTATTTATCGTGCTAGACTTTTCATAATTATAACAAATCAACATACCTCCAAGTTCATCAAAAACAACAGGAGATGTCTTTTCTTCTGGCTTATCAGAGTCTGAATTCTCCTCTGACTTAGTTACAGTCTTAGCAACAGCAGCTGCCTGTAAATCAATAAATAAATTATTTAAACACACTCTCATCACACAACTTTCGGGATATCTATAAAATATTGAAAAATGTGTTCATATAAACTCTAAAGCTATTCAATGGATCATTATGAGAATTAATATGCATATATATTTTTTCATAGAATATGTTGTTATACTATCCCGTCATCTAGTTGCATTATAAGATGTTGTATCAAAATGATTTATATGTATCATAAATTTAGATTTTAATATTGTGATGCAAATAATGTTTGGTATATCCAACCTCCTTTTTCTTATTTTGTTTTTCCTTATTTTCCTTTTTCTTGTTGCTTCTAAGATCCTTTACTTCCGTGAGTTCCTTTTCGGGAGCCTCATCTTGTTCTCCGCCTTCAGGACCTGTTAGGCCTTGGTCACGACGTTCAGCCTAGATATAAATTATAGAATTTAAATAAATATTTTATTATTAAATAATTAATTATTTTGTTACAAAACCCTCAATACTATCCAATGAAACATATTATTGAAATTAAAAATAGAAATAAATATCAGAAGATTACTAGTTATATTAAATTAGTCTGTATAAAATGTCTTCAGAATTTGTAATAATTACTGACCCTCATATACATAAGTCTAGTGAGTGTTTAGAACTACTGAAGTCTTAAAGCCTGGTTATAGAGATTTTATAGTTAAGACAGATAAATATGTTTTCTATAAATTTTTATACACAATTTGTCTATCCCAAAAATTCTAACATTAACATAGGCACTTGGATGAAAAACTTTTGCAATACTAGATTATTAAAATAATTGTTTATAAACATGATATTGTAAAACAGGCTTTACAGCTGCACTAATGAAAACAATAAGCTCATATAAAATATTCAGAATAAAAAATATTACTATTATTTAGAGATTACTAGCACCTACAAAAAATAGTTTAATATTTATTAACACACTTTAGGGTTAACTTTATATCCAGAAATTTTAATTATAGTTTAAGAGCATAGTCTTAACTGTTAAAGATGAGTAAGATAATTTTGTTTACTTAACAAGCTGATAATGCCCTGCTTCTTACCCAGAGATTATCTGCCTACCTCTATCTTGGACTTACATAAAGATGTATTTAATGAATTATGTAATAAACATTTAAAATTATGCATTGTAGCAAGTTTTATTTTTAAGACACTTTAGATAATTTAATTGCTTAACCATAATTAAAATTAATTAAATTTCTTAATAACATACCGCTTTTAAGACTCTTTGCAATTCTTCTACTTGAGCTTGCAAGGCCTTAGCAGCATCCTCATCTACATCAGGACCAACAGCACTGATCACTCTGATAGTCTCTTCAGGGGCTTCCACAGGGACTTCGACTGGAACATTACTAACACCATTCTCCTTAGCCTTGGATTTCTTAGGTTTCTTAACTGGACTTTCTTTTTCATTGCCCTTGACTTTTTTCTTGTCACTTTTTTTTGGCACTTCTTCCCATAGACCATCATCAAAATCGGCTGGCTTTTCAACTTCCACAATTTTATTCTTCTTTGTCTTTTTCTCAGTTACAACTGGTTTTTTAACAACTTTGGGTTCAGCCTTTTCTTGTGGCTTAGGCTTGTCTACCTCTTTTTTCTCTTCTTTCTTCTCCTTTACAGGAGATTTCTTAGAGCTCTCATTCTTAGCTTTACTTTCATCGCTTGATGTACGGTTAGGTGATGACTTCTACAAATTAAGACCAAGCAAAAAGTTAACAACATTATACCAATCACTTTGCAATACTAACGATTATTATAGAATAGATATACAACTGCTTTAGAATGTATGAGTGTTGGTGATAATAATTTCTTATGGTAATTAGTACTTTATTTAATAGCATTTGCTTTATTACGAATTCTAAAAATATTTATGTTACTTAGCTAGAAACAAACCTAGTGTACTTAACGAGGTTAAAAATAAAACGAGCTCATAGAATGAACCTGGCACATAAAAATAAAACAAAACAAGACCCACCTTTTCCTTTATTTTCTTTTTCTTTTGTGAGGACTTTCTGTCATCTAAGACTAGAGGTAACTTGTCGAATTGTGGTGGCTCTGCCGTGTGGAAACCGAACATAAATACGAGAGCCGCACATACTAACACTACTGCAACAGCTGCCGCGGGAAAGAAAAATTGTGTGCTAGACACTTGTCTCAGTAGCTCCATATTAATAAATATATTTGCAGCAGTCGTTAGTATAGAGTCCGCATAAATTGTAACGATAAGGTATGATAACGTAGAATTAATTAAATCCCCAGTGATAAAAGCAGACACGGGGACACGATGACGCGGCTGTGACGTGCCAAAATTTGCAATCAATTTTGTTACCACCACAAAATAATAAAACCTTGCCAGCTTATTTAATATCTTATATTGGGAAGCGATCATAAAAATGTTTTAGAAAAGAAAACGTTCATAAAAGTCATCGTTAAATATTAATAATACAAATATTTCGTATCGAATAACATATCACATATTTTGTATAAGTAGTAACTAGTACAAAATGCGCTCAACAGATTATTTCATACAAATTTTTCTAGAATACGACGTACGTCCAATTGGCATACTAAAATGACATTTTCTTTTTACACGATGAATATAAAATATGTATTAATTAATTTATTTTTTTTTTAATACTTTTATTAAATAATTATAAATAACAAGAACATTAATAAATGTTAATTTATTAATATTCATAGGATTGACGTTATAAAATATGAAATATAAATAAAGACATGAACTGATAAGTTATATTAAATCTGAAATTGAGAGCAAAAATTGTAGATTTTTTATTATTATAAGAACACTATCAAAATAGTGCGCTCTATACAACTTTATATTTTAATTAGTTATATTCTTACATAGCGTTATGTTGCACTATGTAAAAAAGCAATGACTGACCACAGTATATGGATGTTCAGTAGCTGCCAGTGTTGTTGCCTTTTAGTTTTCATAAGTTATGAAAAGATTATAAATGTTTCTACTGTCTAGAATATTGATGAACCTATGTAATTGGCAACATTGCTTTGATGTTAAACAGTGTGTACTTGTGTAGTATTGGAGGTTATAAAATAATTTATATTATTTCTAATTCTCGTGTAGCCAGAATTTTAATTTACGATATAATAAATATATCTTCAAAATGGGTAATCGCAATAAGAAAAATATGCAAAAGCAAGACAAGAGTGGCACCAGAATAGACGAGAGTGCACGTGAAGGCTTAGATTTTAGTAGTACAGAGCTAGAAATAAATACTCCAAAGAAAAGAACTTTAGCTAATAATGATCCTGACAAAAATTCAATGAATAATAATGATTCTGACAGTGATTCTGAAGTCCAGCGAAAAAAACCTAAAAGAAAGAAGAAGCCGATAGTACCTTCAGAAAATACTGGGGGCACAGGGAAGAAAAACATAAAATCAATTCGCCAAATGAAAAAAGAAAAACATGCTCAGCGTCAAGCTGAAGCAGCATCAATAGCAAAAGATCAAATGAAAAATCAATGTCTAAGTTATCTATCACAGTGGAAGCATGACAGACAGAATTGGAGATTTATGAAAACTAAACAAATTTGGCTCTTTAAAAACAAATTTTCCAAAAATCTTATCCCAGAAAATTCATGGCCTCTTCTATTAGAATACTTTGACTCAGCTCAAGGTAACATAAGAAAAAATTTGCTAGATGATGCTAACAAAATAATAAAGCAAATGGATGATTGGACAGAATTGCAGGACAAAAATAATATTGATAATGAAAATGAAGAAACAGATGAAACAAATTTAGATAAACCAGATGATGCTATATATAATAGAGCAAGGAGTTTAATACAATGCTTACAAGAATAAAACATTATTGTTTAATTTACTGCTATATTATATCCCAACTAACATTGCAACAACAATAACATTATATGTGGTTTTAATTTATTATCTTCAACAAATTATTATTAAGCTTTAATTTTAACTTCAGAATCCTCAGATGTAAACTGATTGATCCATTTTCGTAGTTTATCTGTGTCTTGTAGTCCTACTAAACGCTGTTGTACTTTACCATTCTTAATGGCAACCAGAACAGGTACTGAGCTTATTTCATAATCTAATGCTAGGTCTGTTTGTTCATCAATATCTACTTTGGCTAAAACAACCTTTCCTTTGTTTTCTGATATTATTGATTCAATTCGTGGAGTAAGAAGTCTGCATGGATTACACCAACTGAAATTTATAAATATGGCTACATTTCATCGAAGAAGCAAAATTGAGAAAATGTCACAGTAGATTTAGCCCTTTTCATATAATTCTAATTGGCACATTGGTAATTTTTCCTTAATCTAAATGAAATCTAATATAATTAGTTGCAAAAAATCATATACTCTAGATTGTCGTAGAAACTACTAAAAATAATAATAACAAATGATTTGCTAATTGATTGAAGTAGACGTGATAAGAATGATAAAATAAAAAATTAGCAATGATGCAACTTACGTAGCAAAAAAGTCGACCACCACCGGTACTTTGCTGTTGATAACTTTGGCTTTAAAGTCTTCAGGGCTTTGTATTTTTACAATTTCCCTATTTACTGGAGTTACAGAAAGATTTCTTAAAATCGGCGTTGAAGTATTATAATACCCATTGCGTATAAACAAAGATTTAGCGTATCGGGTAAACATTCTATATATATAATTATATAAGGGATTCAGAATTTACCAAGGACTACACGATATTAATTATTAATTTGAACGCTGCAGTTTACACTTTATTTTTTATTCGTCTGAAAATTTTATGAAATCTGGAATCAACGAGACTGTGTTGCCTGCTATAATAATATAAATAAAAAAAAAGACATTTCATATATTTAACGGTAAATTTGGTAAAATATCTAGATTATATATTATTTATATGTGAGATGGATAAGTGGTAACAAATTCTCAATTAACAACACAATTGTAGTCATTTGAGTTGTAATATTAATCTAATAGTAATTTATTTAGACATAGAGACGGGAAGTTAACGTTTAGTATGCACATGTTAATTTATTCAGAGAAATATGTTATAATTTTAAAATGCTTATCATCTTGAAAGACACTAATATAAAAAGAAATCACTTTATTTTGGAAATCTAGGTAAAATAGAACAGTTAACATAGAATATACAGATACTCGTATTGAACTTTGTGATGTGCACCTAATATTCTTTTTAATCTGTGCCTTCAAGTTAATGGTTTTGGTTGGCACTTTAATATTCTGAGTTCTAAATAAATTTACCATTTAACTACCGATTATTAATATAACGAATGAGATAAATAAAATTCAAATCTTTAAAAATGTATTCAAGTGATGATTATAATGAGGTAAGTATTTTTTATACATTTATTGCTTATTTATTATAACCTCTTCAAGAATGTACTATTTTTTAGATGTTTAAATGAAAAAGTCCCTTAAGTTCTTAAGTTAAGGCGGCTTGTACTAAATGTAATGAATTTATTTCAATGCTTGTTGCAACAATTTTATCAGGATGCTATGAAAATCCAGTTTTTTCAAAAGATTCACTCGTTAAGATCTGGTCTATACATAAAGAACATGTTTCTGAAATAAATCATCATATATTATTTATATTTACAGGGAGGATATGAATCATATGGAGATTATGAGCCACATACTGGAGATCCTCAATATGACCTGGATCATGACAGGTCATATTACCAAATGCCTGAAATGGTATATCTTAAATATTATATTATATGACCTTTCATCAGCTATGCCTATTGGAGTCACCAATGTCAAATTAAATTTAAAAAACTCCAAAGTTTGATAGAAAAACTGTCTGCCTTTTTACAACTTTGAGTAAAACTAAAAATAGTAAAATAGTAAAAATAGTAGCCTATGTTATGCACTATAACATTAAATATGTGCTAGTGAATATCTCTTAAAAATTGATTGAGCTTTATAGATGCTATAAACAGACAATTTTTTTAATATATTTTTAAAAATATCAATATCATACATACTTTTATAATTTATAAAAATAATCTCTATAATTAGAAGTATAATTGCTAGTTTTGTAATATTTTAATATGTTTTTTTAGGTAAAAAAATTCCTTATTTACTTCAGAAACATGATTAATGAGGGTGTAACATATGAGATCCTTAATCTTTATGAAAATACCTTCCCTAAACTAACCGAACAGTACTTTGAAAACACTTCTTGGCCTGATGAGAAGGAGGTGGCTCCGATTGTAGATAATGATCATGTAAGTATTGTAACTTGTTATTTTAAAATAAAATTTGGTTAACAGATTTAGGTATTAAACTAATAAAGATATAGATTGGTGCAGATATTGGCATTAACCAACCAACAAAATTCTATAAATCTTGTAAGAAAATTTATACATTTAAATAAATTGACAAGAAAACTTGTTTGATAATATTAATAGACAAATTTTATTATATAAATATATTTTATATAACAAATTTCAGGTGTTTATGATTCTATACAAGGAGCTGTATTTCCGTGATATCTATGCACGGGTACCTGGCGGCCCTAAGCCAGAGCAGCGTTTCCTGTCATTCTACAATTACTGTGATCTGTTTAATTACATACTCTCAGCGGAGACTCCTGTTCCTCTCGAACTACCTGATCAGTGGTTGTGGGAGCTAATTGATGAATTTGTGTATCAGTTCCAATCTTTTGCACAATACAGGTAAGATATGTTATTTAATATTATTATACTTGCTATTAAAATATCTTTCCTTATTTGTAAAATAACTTTGGAAATATAAGAAAAAAACTATTAATGTTTTTAGATCACGGACATCTAAACTGAGCCCAGCTGAAATTAAAGCTCTTAATACGGACAATAAAGCTTGGAATGTACTATGTATCTTGAATGTTTTGCATTCTCTTGTGGATAAATCCAACATTAAGCGCCAACTTGAGGTAAATTTATAATTTTTAGACTAACTTAGCCCTGAGGAGGAGTATTCTTTTACATAACTTCTTTGAAAATTACTTAGTTTTGAGAATAATAGATTTTAATTGGTAACTTAACGACAAAGATGTTATGACGCTGATTTTGAAGACTGACAAAATAATTTTTACAGGTTTATGCAGCAGGTGGAGATCCTGACTCGGTAGCAGGTGAATTTGGCAGACATTCTCTGTACAAGATGCTGGGTTACTTCTCCCTTGTTGGATTGCTGCGCTTACATTCTTTACTAGGAGACTATTACCAAGCCATCAAGGTGATAAATGAGTATTAAATAAAATATTTATAATTAATTATGTCAAATAAAAACTGACTATGAATGTAACATAAAAGTAACACACAATTTTCATAGCAATTATACAGAATATTTTTATTCAGGTTTTGGAGAACATTGAGCTGCACAAGAAATCCCAATACTCACATGTGCCTGCATGTCAGATCTCGACTTCGTACTATGTGGGATTTGCTTATATGATGATGCGAAGATATGCGGATGCTATCCGTACACTCTCCTCTGCGCTACTGTATATGCAGCGAACTAAGCAGCTCTTCTCTTCCCGCTCCTATCAGAACGATCAGATCAACAAACAGACTGAGCAAATGTACCATCTCCTTGCTATCTGTCTGGTATTACACCCACAATGTGTGGATGAATCTATTCAGCAGGTATGTCATGATAGCAAGCTACTATACAAACTCAGTAGTATTTGTTAATATGATTAATATAGGCTTATTGTAAAGTTAACTTAAACCAACAGATAGCTGAAACTTGCAATAAAATATAATACATAATCTATACTAATCAATATATTAACTTTAGGTACTACGTGAGAAGAACTACCACGAGAAGATGTTTAAAATGCAATATGGAGACCTGGGTGAATTTGAAAGCTGCTTTACATTGGCCTGCCCAAAATTCCTTTTAGCCTGTCCACCGCCAATTGAGCCCGGCTCTAACTATGGGACATATGCTGTCAAACATCAGACACAAGTTTTTATGGATGAGGTATGCATTTTCGTTACTATTATGAATTGTATCTTAAATGTAAAATTTCCTTCTCACATGATTATCTTTGAGTCGTCAAGACAAATCATTAATTATTTATCTTATTCCTTATAGTTCTTAACATCTATATCCTGAATAAATTATGAATATTTTTAAACTTAGGTTCGTCAACAAAAAATGTTGCCGACAATCCGGTCTTACCTGAAGTTATATACAACTCTGCCACTTGCTAAACTGGCTGTGTTCATGTCAGCGGCACGCGGAGGTGACCGCGAAGCTGCTCGCGAACAAGCAGCGCTTGCTATTCACTTGCTATGCTTCAAGCATAAGATGAAAAATGTTGTCTGGACTAAGGGCCCAAGTGGTCTTGATGGAAAGTTCCAGAGTGGCTCTGAGGTAAGCGGATAAACTTAGTAAATAATTAATATCCTTACTACGTTATAAAGTTTGATCATGGATGTTTCTTACACTTTCACACAAAAACTACTGATCAGATCTAATATATAAGCTATAATTTATAAAGATATTTTAACACGGGTGAAACCGTGAGGAACTGCTAGTATATAAAGATGTTTATTTTGTATCCTGACTGCTTCTGAGTAATCACTTTTTATAGAATCAATGATATTGAAATTTTTAAAATAAAAAATTATTTCAGTTGGATTTCTACATCGACAATGACATGATCCACATCGCTGACACGAAGGTGGCTCATCGTTACGGTGACTTCTTTATTCGTAAGCTGCTGAAGTTTGAAGAACTAAATCGAAAGTTACATCACATTAAAATTTAATGTGCATTCTTTGTATTCATGAAAATTAAATAAAAAAAATTAACAAACGAAGTTTTTTATTTTCATACTTTAGCCACATAAGGCACAAATTTTCTATTTCGTTTATAAAACTTTTTAGGCTCAATTATTGCAAACTTTTCTCTCTGAACTGTTTCAGGATGAGGTGTAGTAAACTGTTGCCAAGGATCTTCCTTTTTTAATGCATCTTCTATGTTTATCTCTTTGAGCCAATTACTGTAAATCTGGTTAAATCTATTATATGCTGCTCCAAAAACGGTTGCCTTTTGTTCCTCAGGATACTGAAAGCAAAACAAAAACTTTGATGCATAATGAGAAAAGATTCATGGAAATAGAGGAAGCAAGAGAAGTATGTCAGGACTGTAGCAATTTTTGTACATAGTATTGATGTGTGATTCTACATAATTTCCACAATATTTTAAAAATCTATGTAATACATAAAAGAAACATATATGCATATTGTTTTGGGCTTTTCTATATACTAATATTTACATAAGATACAATTTTTGTATATGAGCATCCTTGCAACATACCTTTTTGATAATCTTTTCACATTTCTCATTAAATGATTCTAAATGTTTAATAAATATATCATTGACTTGAACATTTTCCTCTTTTACAACCTTTAGTATATATATAATGTAACCAAATTTCATATTCGCAGTTCCATTTCTAAGTAATGTACCTAAAATTTGAATGTTAACTCTGAAAAATAACCAATTAAAATAATTTATTTTAGAATTCAATCTCATATTGTAGAGGCTATTGTCATTCAAGTGGGACATACTTAAGTCCTTTTTCTTTCATCTCTTTTAAAAAATTTTCAGCATCGTCTTTGGTTGTACAAGCCATTGCTAATGTTCCATAAGTCATTATATTAATATTTAATCTATTTTTCTTATTCAATGGATGACGTTTTCTTTGTTTAGCTTCTTGATCAATCAATTCTTTCACTGCCTGAAGGACAAATGTAATTTAATTTTATATATTAAGTACATTACAAAAAAAATACCTTCTACTTACAATTGCACTATCATAATCCAATCTTAAACATCTCTTCTTAATAAGCATGTTATAAAATTCAATATCCGGTTTAACTGATAGTGCCTTCATAGTACTTAGAAGTTTATCTTCAGCTTCTGTAGTATTATCAATAACTTCTAGCATTTGCGTGAATGTTTTAATATCTGGTTTCACTGAATACAATTCCATTTGTTGTAAAAAATCATCCTGACCGCCAACAATAGCAAATTTATCTTGAACAGTATGTATATCTTGCAGTCCCCAAACTCCATCTAACTGTAGAGTTTTCGATAATAAATTTGGTATGCTTGGTTTAGGCTTTGTTGGTAAATTTTCTTTGTTGATTAAGTTTAAAGTTATATCTTGTGCAACTTCAAGTAAACTAGAACTAGATACTTCAGATAATGTTAAACTGTTATTAATACAATTTGTATTGCTATCACTAATTATTTCTGAATCAGTTGCATTTGTAGGCACACATGGCAACAAATTCTTGTCAACATTTAAACTTTCATTTTTATTTGAATCAATCTGCAGAGGTTTTTTTATTTTATTACTGGTTATAAGTATATATTCTTCAATAACACCTATTAATTCTTGTAAATCTTCTTTGCCACCTAAATTACATTCCTTAACACATTTGAGCATGAGATTAAAAGAATATATATTAGGTTTTTCTCTCAACTTCAACATTTTCCTCCAAACAATAAGTGCATGTCTTAAACCAGACTCTTTATCTGAAATACATGCATGCAAGAGATGATTTAATGTATGGATTCGAATTTTAATTTTCTTTGATATCATTTCATCTACTATTTTGAATGCTGTTGATGAATCTCCACATTGTCCAAATGTCTTTATCATGACATTGTAATTTGTAAGATTCGGTTCAATGCCTTTCTCTATCATTAAGTTTCTTAAGTTTGTAGCGTATTTTAGACCATTAGATTTCCAAGGGCTATTTTTGCATGCTTCAAACAAACATGTATATGTATCTCCTGTTGGTTTTAATGCCCGCTTTTTCATGTCATTAAACAATTTAAATGCTTTTTTTGTATAACCAACATCGGCACAGGCACCAATTAAAATATTGTAAATATAATTTTCCGGCTTCACTTTATCTTCTTTTAACATTCTTACTTCTAAAACATCTATTGCTTCTTTGAGCCTCTTATGATCTAAAAATTGCTTTATTATATCTGCATATTGTTTTATAGTTAATTTTTGTGATTCTAATGGGCGATATGATTGAAGTTTTTCCTCTTGTATATCTCCTTCATCTTCTAATTTTTCGTCTTTAATCATTGATCTGTTTGAGAGAGTTCCAAATGTATCTGGGTCTTCTAAATAGGTTATATTATTTTCAGTTTTAAATTCTTTGACAGTGCCAAATCTATTAATTAAATTACTAGAAGACACTGAATTATTGCGAACTATAGTAATATAAGCTTTGTTTTTAGAAATTTTTCTAACAAAATTTAAACAACGTGATGCCATTATAATACTTGTAATTTTGCAATAAGTAGTAAAAATTTACTTAAATGCTATGATAGTTATTATTTAAACGTGTTAATTATAAATTGGATTTAAGGTATATATACGGAATTACGTAACTATAATTCGTAATACATATTTTGTTTGAATATAATATTGAATATATTTTTGTTTAATGTTTTGACGTTTTTTTAGCTTTGGGTGACTTTAGGTGACAGAGTATGAGCTATGAGAATACTTTGAAGTTTGAACAAACCATTTAATACTATTCGTTAAATAAATCTAAACGTGAATTTTGAACTTTGTGTACGTAGATCTCATTATAATGAAAATCTACTATTTATTTATTAATTAGATATATAATTTAAGATTTATTTAGTTTTTCTTTCAACGTCGATGTAACAATAAGGATATTGTCACTGTCAGTTGTCAATAACTCAATAATATTTGTCAGTGAACACGTGTTGTTGAAACATTCGTAATTCGTGTTGAGTTATAGAATTTAATTATAAGTGAGAAGAAATAGTTTCAATACTAAATAAAAATGTCAATGGAAAACGAGCAGCCTATGGAAGCCAGTTCTTCGGAGAGCGAAGACGACGATATGGAAGAGCGGTCCGAAAATGAAGACGACGACCGCCCAAAAACGTTTCTACCTGGCCAAGAGTTAAAAGAAGATGAGCAGCTGGTCTGTGATCAGTCTGCCTACGTAATGTTGCACCAGGCGCAAACTGGTGCACCGTGTCTGAGCTTCGATATAATCCAAGATAATCTAGGAAATGATAGACAACAATTTCCAATGACAGCATACCTTGTTGCCGGTACACAGGCTCAAAGCGCACATTTGAATAAGTACGTATGATAAATTTAATTATAATTGAAACTATTATTATTTACTTTCCTGTTTACATGAAACTTTTAAACATTTATGATTAAAGAAAATTTAAATTAAATATATAATGTTTCTAGTATTCTTGTATTCAAAATGTCAAATTTACACCAAACTTCGAAAGCAGAAGATGGTGAATCGGAAAGTGAAGATGATGATGATGATGAAGAAGATGAAGAAAAGAAACCAGAAATGACATTTGCAATTATCAAGAATCAAGGCTGTGTGAATAGGATAAGAGTATGTGTAAATTTAAAATATTTTTTGTGCCTAGTCTTTAAATTAATAATATTTATAAAAAAGTAATGATATAAGAAGGCAAATGAGTGCACAGTTATGTACTTGGACAGCCACAAGACCAGAAGATCTAGGAGACATGTTGCCAGCCTTAACACCATAGCCATATTATATAATGTATTATTTTTATTATTTAATTCACTTAGCCTAAAGTCTGAAATGTGTACAGCACTTTGTGACCTTTTTATCTGTGGATGGAACTTATAATTTCTTAGGAGTCCCTGTCACCATATGTAACAGGCCGCATGTAACCTATACCCAAAGCATAACACATGCACAAATAATGAACTGAGTGCTCTGGAGTCACAGTTGTATTATCCAACTGTTAAGCCCTTAAAATTTGATTTACATCTATATGTAAATCAAATTTTTAATATTATAAGATCAGAATATCCTAAAAAAGAGCATTTTTGTAAGGTTTATTATATAAATAATTGGCAGTTTAAATTTCTTTCACTATTATGAAATACTATTATTTCACTACCTTTTCAGACAACTAATTTTAAAAACTCAGTATTGGCAGCAAGCTGGTCTGAGTTAGGAAGAGTAGACGTATGGAATATTACGCAACAATTGCAAGCAGTGGATGAAACAGCATTATTAGAAAGATATAATCTTGACACTGTGTCTAATCCAATAAAACCCTTGTACTCTTTTAATGGTCATCAGCAAGAAGGATTTGGTCTGGACTGGTGCCCTACAGAACCAGGTGTAAGTGAATATATAGTTTAACTTTATATTAATAGAAACAGTGAATTGAAAGTATGCTTATCATAGTAATTTTTATTTCATTATAGTCTTCTCTTGAGATATAAATGTTTCAGTAAATAATTGTTTGTTTTATAGTTAACTTACGACTTTTAGGTATTAGCAACAGGAGACTGCAGAAGAGATATACACATATGGAAACCAAATGAGGCAGGAATTTGGACAGTAGATCAAAGGCCCTTAGTAGGCCACACAAGTTCAGTAGAAGACATACAATGGTCACCTAATGAAAGGTAAATTCTTATCTGTTTTATCTCATTTTCATAACATGAAACTTTTATTTAATTACCTGCACAATTTATTTAGAAATGTCTTAGCAACATGTTCAGTTGACAAAAGCATAAGAATATGGGACACAAGAGCAGCGCCGAACAAAGCTTGTATGTTAACTGCAGAAAATGCACATCAAAATGATATAAATGTCATATCATGGAATAGTAAAGAACCATTTATTGCTAGTGGTAAGTAATGATTTATTCTATTTCTTTAAATTGTAAAGCTTTATATTTACAGTATACTGGTTGTCCATATAACAAAGTAGTCTATAATTTTGTCTTCAGGCTATTATCTATCTCTACTAAAAATTCATTAAAACTATACAGCACACACACACTTTCTTTTACTTTTATAATCTTAGAAAGGATTACAATGGTAATAAGCAAAAAAGTTAAAGTTAAATCTTCATATGTTTTTTCTTAAGGTGGAGATGATGGATTTCTACATATATGGGATTTGAGACAATTTCCCAAAGCACCAGTTGGTACGTTTAAGCACCACACTGCACCAATAACTTCTGTTGAGTGGCATTGGTCAGAAGCATCTGTGCTAGCATCCGCTGGGGAAGACAATCAAGTAGCGCTTTGGGACTTAGCTGTTGAGAGAGATGATGATGAAGTTGTTGAAGAGGAATTAAAAGTAAGCATTATTTTGTACAAACTAAAAATATGCTATATATTTGATCACATTAACCATTATATAAATAATACCTGTTATTTACAAAGCATGTTTTTTTACAGAATCTGCCACCTCAGTTACTATTCATTCACCAAGGTCAAACCGATATAAAGGAACTTCATTGGCACAAGCAAATCCCTGGAGTTATGGTCACTACAGCTCATACAGGATTTAATATATTCAAAACTATTAGTGTATAGAAAAGAAAGCTATTTTAAAACATTTCCATTTTTTATTTATAACATCACAGTACATATACATAATCATGATTTTTAAATATTACTAGATTTACATTAATTTGTTTGAATCATAGCTAAATTAACTAAATGCCGTATTGTTGGTCTTCCATGTGGGCAGTTCTGAAACAATAAGTTCAATTACTTTTTAAAATAATTTTTCCAAATAGAATTGTTTGCAAGTTATGATAAAAGTTTTTTCAAAATGCATGTGCAAGTATATCATCTTAAATGATGATGATATATATAATCACCATGTAGTAGCTCGAGGTGATGATAAAATTAAACAAGTTACCCATGGTTTGTCAATTTCCGCCATATGATCCACCAGTTGCCTCATATCTGTCTTACTGAGTGCTGTGCCTATCATTACAGATTTTCTGCATGCTCTTGATGCAAACATAGCTCTCACTCTACTAGGTCTGCAATATTCCGATGGTGATTCCTGTCAATACATAATTTAGTGCTCATTATCATTAGTTCAGATTTAGACAAACGGTATGAATAATTGTAAAAAATACCTTCAACATAAATAAAAGCTCCTCAATATCATCTTTGCCAAAGATCCAGTTTTTAGACATTGGTATAGTTAGCAATTTAACTCTTTTTGTTGGAGCTGCATTTTGTTTAACATCAAATGTGAAACCGTTCTTCTTAAATATTTCTAAATTATCCATTAGTATTTGTTCGTTCACCCCTGTCAGCTCAAGCTGCTGAGGACTTAAGAAGAGTAAGAATATGTATATTAATTTATATTAAGTAAACTCACAAGTTGACATAATAAAAATTAACTTACATTACTAATTTTTGACTAGTCAGTTCAGTGGTTCTTTGTAAAGTTTCAAAATTATAAATTTCATCTGTGGCATGTTGATCAATAATGAATAAATCATTCTCTAAACGAGTAATAATAAAACCTAAATTAAATTGGCCCACAATAAGCATCTGTTTAAAAGAATCTTTACTTATTTCCTTACTTAATTCTTCTTCACAGTTTTTATTAAAGACTGGGTCAATACCACTTTTAAATTTCATTCTGTTTGGCAAACTTTTGTTATGTTTTGTTTTATATGTTTCTATTAATTGTTTTATTTGCTCTAAAGAGGTGTTATATACAACAGATTTCCTATTCAGTTTTCCTAATTCATTTTGATCTGTGACAACTTTTTTAACTTTTCTCGATATTATAGGACTTTTATCCATTAAATT